>JAFFZR010007756.1:0-12048 GCA_018397195.1 Lethrus apterus | reverse complement strand
CATTTGTTTTTGCACAATGACGTCATCATAATTTTTTTTAAATGACTACCCCCACTTTTTTCTTCTGTTTTTAATAGACCTTCTTACTACTTAAACGGTGATGTAAAAAATCGGTACCTTACATAACAATTTTTTTGAATAAATAACATATAAATTTGTTCTTTTAAACAAAAATTTTATGTTTAAATTTTCAACCTTTTGAACTAATTGATGGAACAAATTCATAGTAAACTATTTTTATAAAAAGATTTCCATAGTAAAATATAACAAACGTCAAATATATTTATTGCTTGATAAAGATTACGAAACACATTTTTATATTTATTATATTTGGTGTGTTGTAATAAATATATTTTATTGCACAACTCGAGTTTCAATTTGGTTGCACGCTCAAGAAAAAAAAAAAAATTAAAATAAAGAAGTTGATATCCATTTCCGGTATAACCGGAAGAAGAAAAAATTCGAAACTATTTTAAATCGAAAGAGACAGATATTTCATACTGTCATACATTCACTTTCATATGAAATGCACCACCCAGAAAAAATAATGCTACGAATGTAAAACTTGGATAAAATGTTGTTTTATTATCAAGTCTAAAACGATCAAAATTTCAATTAAGTAACTTAAGCCGTTATGGTTTTTGTACCATGGTTACAAGAAATACATGCACAGCAATGCATGCATTTAATCTCCATGGCACGCTTTGTATCAGGTGGATTATACCCTCCTGTGGTATCTCGTCCCATGCAACCTGGAGGTGGTGTCACAGGTCGTCCAAGTTATCAGGAGGCCTGGGCAAATGTTGCAGTCCTCGACCCAAATGACCCACACGTGTTCGGTCGGCGATAAATCCGTTGATCGTGCACATCAGGGCAACATTTGCAACTGTGTTTGTTGCAAGTACCTTTGTGTCATGTTGGCAGTGTGCGACCTTGCATTATTCTGTTGGAAAATGCCATTTAGTAACGTCTGCATGAACGGCACTACTACTGGTTCTAAAACATTATCGATGTAACGATGTGCTTCAATGTGCCTGGGATGAATACAAGAGGTGATCTTCGTCCAACTCATATCATTACACCAGGTGTTAAGGCTGTGTGACGTCTTTCAGTAAATTGCAAATTTCTTCGTTCTCCTCGATATCGTCGTACCCTTCTACGGCCATCAATTACCCACAAACAAAACCTAGACTTGTCACTAAAGACGATTTGATTCCATTGATCAATCCAAGCACGCCGCTCTTGACACCATGCAAGTCTAGCAGCCTTCTGAAGTGCAGTTAAGGGAAGACGTCGGTTTGGACGGTATGCATGTAATCCAGAAAAGGAAATTCGCCGGTAAATTGTTGCCATCGAGACATGACGAACCAGAGCTTTTATCCAGTCTACGGCAACTGACCTTGTAGTTTGAAATCGGTCTTGTGTGGCCATCCATTATTTTTTCTGGGTCGTGTATTTCATATGAAAGTGAGTGTACAGTCCGTTATACAAAACGGGTCCAAGACTATAGCGGCTTCAATTGTGATTTAATCACCAAGAAACCATATATTATTAAATGGGAAGTCTTAGCTACAACTTGGCGAAAAAAAATCTTTTTTAAACACCTTCATTTAGTTGTTGTGACGTCACCAACAATTTTTTTAAATTGCTCGGTATAATTTTTTTTGTGTATTCTTGTAGAGCATTTTAAGTACTTTTCAGCGGTAAATTTTTAGTAGGGTTATACTACGAAATTTTTGTAAAAATGCATAAAACTGGTTCGAGCTAGTAGGCTGTTAAATACGAAATTCTCTGACACAAACAAATTGTGATAATAATTAAGCAAGCATAAAACAACTGTGTCGCTTATTTGACGTTTCAAAGTGCCGAAGGAAGTTCGTTTTGTTTTCTATTAGCCATCCGAAAATGGAAAATACAACTAATGAACTAGTAGATATGTTACAAGTTTATTTTGAGTGTCAGAAAAAGAGTGTTCAAGCGCAGAGGCCTTATGCTGATCGTTTTCCCGGCAGAATTGCTCCAAATCGTCGTAAGTTCGGAAAATTGGAGCAGCGCTTGCGAACTGGGTCTTTAACAATTATGTATAGACAGAAATGGCTCACAGTTTGAGCAATTTCTTTTGTTCAATTCTAAATTTTGGTTTCGAAAACCACAATTTCCTTTCACTTTTATTAAAGATCTAGTTCTTCGTAATCGTTGCTCCAATTTTCCGAACTTACGACGGTTTCGAGCAATTATGTCGGGAAAACAATCAACATAAAGCCTCTGTGCTTGAACACTATTTTTGTGACACTCACAATAAACTTGTAACATTAATTAAGTATTTCAGTTAAGTTCATTAATTGTATTTTCGATTTTGGGATGGCTAACAGTAAACAAAACGAACTTCTTTCGGCACTTTGAAACATCAAATAAGCGACGCAGTTGTTACGCTTGCTTGATTATTAACACCAATTGTTTGCAAAAAATGCAAAAAACTGATTTGAGCTAGTAGGCTGTTAAATCCGAAATTCTCTGGCACAAAAATTTCATGGTATAACCCTACTAAAAGTTTATACCGGTGAAAAGTACTTATAATGCTCTACAAGAATACACAACATAAATTATACCGAGCAATTTAAAAAAATTGTTGCTGACGTTACAACTACATGAAGGTGTTTACAAAATTTTTTTTTTCGTCAAGTTGTAGCCAAGACTGTTCCATTTAATAATATATTTTATGTTTTGCTGGTGATTAAATTACAATTGAAGTCGCTATAGTCTTGGACCCGTTTTGTAGAACAGACTGTATAATAGTATTTATCTACAACCGGTACATAAAGTAGGCTTTTACGCACGCCAAACAGTGCGTAAAGTAATTCATTATAACACAAGTGATATAATAGATTCAATTATAACACAAGTGCGATAAAGTAAATTATTTGACGCAGTGTCCACGGCAAAATGTCCGTACTTGTTGACACCGTTGCTATGAAACATTTAGGGACAGACAACATGACATTACAGACGACATTTATATTTAACGAATTTCGGTAATTTTCTTCTTCATATTTACGGTTGTAGATAAAATAGTGTACATAACACGTGCGTGAAGTGTCATTATGAAAGGAGTATGCGAATTTCAGCACGAGCCGCTAGGCTAGTGCGTAAAGACTGTAAATACGAGTTTTTTGCGTAAACTATTTTATCTACAACCGTAAATATATATTTGACGCACTGTCTAATCAAACACATGAATGACATTGCAGGCGATATTTAATAATATCGGTAATATTTTTCTTCATATTTGCGGTTGTAGATAAAATAGTACATACATATACGCAACACGTGCGTGAAATACCACCCCCTTTAAAAAAATTAACATAAGTACCAATAAAATCGATAAACTTGTAAACTTAAAGTTTTTTAATATAATCTCGCATACTATTGGTAATTAATTTACGCTTGATACGTACATAGCACAAAGTCTGGTTTTAAATATTTGCTCACATTGTGTAGTAGTATGCTTATTGCTTAGGAAATATGTTTGTTTTCAAAGCCTCAAAATCTGTACAGCTACGATGAGAAATAAAATGCAAACTCATCAAAAACAGCTCAACAACGTTTTAGTTTTTTTTATTCTTTTTATAATCTGGTATTTTTAGGTCTTTTATTATATTTTAATTTTAATTAAACCATCCCACTCAAAATGTTTAGCTCAAATGTAATAAATATTACGAAATAAGGTATTTAGAAATTAGGGACCGTAAACGAAATTAATATTTTCCACGTTACGGTGCATTAATTATTTAAAACGGTTTTCGCATTCAACTCGATCCGACGTCGTAAGATGTACAACCAGGAACGATTAATGTAAACGCGCGAAAAGAACAGAGGGCTATTAGGATGATAAATCGCCTCCGTCAAATTTACGTCCTGTTAGGTTTTCATCATCAATAAATTTGTGTACATTATACGGTGGGCAGAAAGCGATGAAAAATATATTCGTCGTTTTTGTTTCGTTTCATTTTGCGTCCGGCGTGATTTTTTTGCGTTTTGTTTTTTCTCATGCTGGCACATCCACTTTTCAAATTGAGAATATACATTATACACTGTCAAGCTTGACAAGGCTTTTTATCAGGATATCTTACTTACGAGCGTAATACATCAAATTAATAAATTTAAAATGGTATTTCTTAAACGAAAGTTTAAAGCATCTAAACAAACTACTTACAGGTTAATCGGTTTATGATTTTAATGATTTATAATTAAAACTTCACTAAAAGAGGCGTTATTAGCATATCAACCTAATATAAAATATATAACTCGTAACAATCATAACTCATAAAGTAGATGTGGTTTGAAAATATTTTTCTCGTTTTACACATCATTAAGTTCTATAATTGTGATTTAATCATCAACAAATCATCTACGTTATTGAAAGAGACAGTCTTAGCTACTACTTGGCAAAAATATTTTTTAAACAACTAAACTTATTTGTTGTGTCGTCATCGAAAAATTTTTTAAATTGCTCGGTATAATTTTTTTGTCGTAACTTTCACCGGTCACTTTAAGTCGGGTTATATTGTGAAATTTTTGCAAAAAATGCAAAAAAATGGTTTGAGCTAGTAGGCTGTTAATTCCTAAATTCTCTGGCACAAACAATTAGTGATAACAATATTTTGTTTACTGTTAACTATCCCAAAATGGAAAATACAATTAATGAACTAGTAGATATGCTATAACAAGTTTACTTTGAGTAACAAAAAAAGTATGTTCAAGCGCAGAGACTTTATGCTGATTGTTTTCCATAATTGCTCCAAACCGTCGCGTCGTAAGTTCGTAAAATTGGGGCAGCGCTTAGATCTTTAATAAAAGTGACAGGAAATCGTGGTGTTCGAAACCAAAATTTAGAATTGAAGTAAAGAAATTGCTCAAACTGTGAGCAATTTCTGTCTATGCATAACTGGCATCGTCTTCTCACACTATTTACTACTAGAATTAATACATAGTTGCGAATATCTGCAATAGCCTATCTAATTTGGTCTGTTAGCTCGTCTGCGGTTTGAGGCAATATTGTAAATACAGTGTCTTTTAATTCATTCCACAGAAAAAAGTTGAATGGAGTTAAATTGGGCTTAAAGCCTCCGCGCATGATATTGGTATTTGTGAGAATTTGTCTACTTTGATGTTATTGGACGGAATTTTTAAACCAATGACAATTACGACGTTTAAAACAGACGTTTTTCTCTGTTTTAACTTTCGATTGGTCCAGTTTTTATCAATTTTTATTTTAGAGTTTTTGCTTATTCTTGTGACATATAGGTAGGAGCTAGCAAGTGATATTGTTTGCGAGAATACGATTGGATGTAATCTATGTGATAAAACCAATCAAAAGCATGTATTAATAGATGGAGCTCAAAATGAAAGAAAATCTTTTTTTAACGTTTTCTTTCGAGTTCAATTTGTTTTTATCAGTTTCTTATTTACAATATAACAGATGTCTATTTTTTCTTATTTTTCAGATATCAGCTTAAAGCATCTGCGTTTGAACGTTATTTTTCTGACACTTAAAATAAACTTGTAACATATCTACTAGTTCATTAATTGTATTTTCCATTTTTGGATGGCTAACAGTAAACAAAACGAACTTCTTTCGGCACTTTGAAACGTCAAATAAGCGACGCAGTTGTTTTACGCTTGCATAGTTGCTATCACCATTTGTATGTCTAGAGAATTTCGGATTTAACAGCCTCAAACCAGTTTTTTGCATTTTTTGCAAAAATTTCAAAGTATAACCCTACTAAAAGTGTAGGTCGGTGAAAAGTACTTTTAAATTGCTCTACAAGAATACACCAACAAAATTATCCGAGCAAAAAAAAAAATTGTCGGTGACGTCACAACAAATAAATGAATGAAGGTGTTTAAAAAAGAATTTTTTTGTAACTAAGGCTGTCCCATTTAATAATATATATAATTTGTTGATGATTAAATCACAATTGAAGTCGCTATAGTTTTGGGCCCGTTTTGTAGAACAGACTGTATAATTATGTTTACGAATTATCCTTCGTTTCCAAAATGGTGGAATTTTCATCAATTTATATCTATACACAAAGAAAACAAAATTCCTGTTTTAAATAAATATTTCATTTATATGTATATGTATATACAAGAAGATATTTTATCAATATGAGAAATGTATTTTCTTAAAATCTATTTATTTCTTGAAGGAAGAATATCTAATATTTATTTGGAGAAAAAAGAGTTGGTTCAAATAACCTTTTTCTTTGTGTACATACATACATGGTGTACCTTGTTTCATCGCTATTTTTTTTTAAAAACTTTTTCAGTTACTTATTTCCTTTGGATTTTTACTTCAGATTTGGTCTTGTCTCCAGTGTTGGCGATGTTTGTTGACATCCATTCTGTGGATATTTTTGGTTGATCTTTTAATAGATGGGTGGGTTTAAATTAACCTCGACTTTGTAAATAGTTTTTGTGTTTAGGCACAATAAAAACTGATCATAACGCAACACGTGCGTGAAGTGTCATTAAGGCACTGCATACGTTTTCGTACGAATTATTTTCGTCAGAATTTTAACGAACTGAAATGCATGAAAAACATATCAAACGTATCGACGAAAACGTACGAAGGATTTCGTATGCAGTGTACGACGTTTGATATGTTTTACTTGCATTGGAGTATTCGTTCGAATTCTGACGAAAATAATTCGTACGAAAACGCATGCAGTGGACGCTCGGCCTAAAAAACTCGTATGCTTTCAGCACGAGCCGCTTGGTGAGTGCTGAAATCGCATACGCGTTTCATAATGAACCACTTCACTCACTTGTAGCGTAAACTACTATTACACATTAGAATATTGATTTCATAAGAATAATAACAAACCTGTATTGATTTGCTTAATTCTGTATAGTTTATCTGATAAATCTGAACGATACACGTAGTCAAGTGAAACATATCCATTCCAACGGATTTGAAAATAAGAGGATAAATAAAATTAAAATTGATCATTGCATAGCCTATCGAAACGTGGATAAAGCCATTCACTACGTTTGACATTGGATACTGTTAATTCAGTACGATTGCTACAGACCAATGGGAAAGGTCACGAGTTCTGGTGAAGAGCTGCAGACAATTAAATTAGGTCATTACACGATAAACAGGTCAACAACAACAATAATTGGGCAGCTGGCGGTGGGTAGTAAAACTAATTTATCGATTCGGATATGCAGTCATTATTTAAGCATACCTCCCTACTTCCTAGTCGGTACGAATTTCCACGGCTATTCAATTAAACACGTTTATTGCCGTTTGGCCCGGTGGCGAAAACCAAAATTGAAACTTAATATGGAGGCCAGATACAGGTGATTAATAAACGTAATACAATGTTATCGGGTTGACAGCACGCGGATTTGCGCTCGTTGAAGTTAATTGTCTATTGCTGACGGTAATCCCCTGATTGAGACTATAAACACGCCATTCTAGAAACAAACAGAACAATTTGTCGGTACTGTAACAACAATGCGGATAACTTTGTACTTTTATTTGTATTCTACTTCAATAAATTGATATTAGTACTATGGAAATGAATATATTTCAAATAGACGACGCAAATATGCAAAGCTAAACTTAATTAATTTCGCATTTCAAATAAATCGCCTTAAAAAAGTAATATTCAATCAATTACGGATGAAATAAATGGTCTGTCAGCATTTTTATTCATTTGTTGAAATTTTAATGTCCCCCCTTCTCGTCTGCTTTATTTGAATGAAATTCAAAGGATTCTCTTTCTGTGAACAACTGTAAATTTCACGATGACAGCGTCGTTAATAATACTTCGTACAATCAGAAACCTTTGGGATTGCTTCTCCTGCTACTGCTGCTGATGTTTTTAATCTTTTCTATTAAACTATCTATTTTTCCTTTTTTAAATTGCATATTGTATTCAATTTGCATAAATACCAATATACATTATAAATATAAGACTAGCTATTGTGTTATTTCAGGAAATTTGTATTTTATAAAATACTTGCTGTTGGACATCACATGGCTTAGAGTTTTAATTTGCGTCCATTACCGGTTGATTTTAAGCAATGAGCGACAATAACTATTTGAATTAGTTCAGATCTAATATAACTAGATGCAATTCAGAACACTATGTCTGGGCTAATTTAGTTTATGTTGCCACTACAAAATGTAAAGCTACTTCCCCAATAACAGACAATCTTTGCCATTAAACCTAACAACAATGACTCCTCCAGCTAAGTGTCACGATTTTTGTAATGTACTCCCTTTCACGCTTACAGAATACAATCGCTTACCTGCAACAAGTAAATTCGCCGAGCGTATCTCGGTATGGAAGAGCGGAGCATCCGCGGACACTTCACACTTGAATTCTCCCGAAGTCTCCCTATCTACCTCTGTTAGGGTCACCTCCCTTGAATTCGATCTCGATATCTGAAACAGAATCTTCATGTAAGTTTGGTACTTTAAGGTATATTATTTCTATTATTGTATAATTCAGATACATAAAAGAGAGTTGAAAACGGATAAGGAATGTCCAGGGAGTGTCTAATGACTGAATTGATTCATCATCCATTTCGTGACAATGTCAGTTGTCAAAAAATGAAAGAAATTTAAGAGAGGCGTAATATGAGAGAGGCGTTAATATGAACACAAAGTAAACAACGTGCTCGTGCACCTCTTTACATAGGTACAAACTAAATAAAAATAAGTAAAGGGCAAAAACAATTCGGTATTCTTGGTATACCTTCTTACGATAATTGTATGAAAAACATTTTAGTTTAACAAGTTATAATAATAAATTTTTAATTCCAAATTTTAAACGTTAGATAAGAATGATAAACTTATATTGCTTGACTGCAAGTACACACAAAATACAAAAAAAGAAAAAAAATCAGACGACTAATGCCAGAACAAGCCTCTTCAGAATGAATATCGTTTTCACCGGCGAGTCCACATGCCAGATCAGCTCATGAACATATCTTTTCAACTTTTTGTACCTTAAAATAACTATGGACTACTTATATCAACAATTTTTCAACTTTATCAAGATGCCTCATAATTGAAAATAAATAAGATCTATAATAGTTAAGATAACTGGAGGAAATTGTCGAAATATTGCGCGCTCTCAATTGGCGCAATAGATTTATTATTAATCTTTCTCATTCTTGTGATTTCTATGTGATAAGAAAAATACTGTTTTTTATTTTTATTATTTTCAAACCACAATTCCATTTAGTACTGTTATCGTTATTCATTTAAACATTAATATTTTAAAGTAACATTATGTCTACCAATTTATTAATATTTGTTCATTCAAACGTATTTATGAAATTTTGAAATAATAAATAATCAACAATTATCATAATGTCAAACTATACAGCAAGTCAAAAAAGTCTAAGGATTAAGGAAAGCATCTTATGATAATCAAACTTATAACACCAAATTTCATTTTATGATGAGGCAACATAAACGCGGTGTAAGATATTTTTCTTGGGTGGTCGTTGAATAGGGCCACGTTTGTCCGTAATGACAATAATAAAAAATTAGTGAAAGGATCGTCTAATCCGTATATATCGAAAATGCGAAGCTTACGATCGAGATCCTCTTAAGAAGCGGTGAATTGGATCTATGTATATTGAGGCTGAATCCACTTTATCGTCCTTTCAGGCATCTATTTATCCAGTTATATTATGTTAATGGTAATCGGACCAATTCAAATAAAACTCGGCGAGAATGGAAACAAAACGATTGGAACAGTGTTGTAATTGATATAGAAATTTGTATGTACCAACGTTTAAAAAATAAATATAATTAAAAAAATATTTAAACCCATTACACTAAATATTAGTATTTTCACAGAAAAACACTTTTACAGTAATGTAATGTAATTTTTAACCTTTTTTATACTTATTTGTTTAAAAAAATTAAATGGCTATCGCATTTGTTCAATGGTTTACGGCTGCGCCCATTAACCGTTAATGTTTACTAATGTCTTGCAATTCCTTGGTTTTAAGTCGCTGGGCATTCGCTCATATTTATGCAAGGTGTGTTCCTTTCTTCAACCCAGCATAACGCCCGAGACAATCTCCTCAGGATTCGGAAGACATTTCGCGTTGGTGATGGTCGCAGCTGTCGACAAACGTATATCGAAACTAATTACTAAGGGAAATTTATACCGCGCATCGAATACCAAATATAATGCCGTTTGCACCTACTTGCTGCATCTAGAATTCCTAATGTGCATCCTCCAACTGAAAGTGCATGAATCGCAATTTAATCAGCGAGATTAGAAATCAAAATACGAACGATGCATGTGTCGTCGTATATTAATAAATTTGTCACATTTTAATTGTTTGTTTTAACTACATACCGTTTGGATGCTGGAACAATTTACTTTAGTAAAATCTTACTGCTAGTAACGCGTGGTTGCAGCGCGTTCAAACGTTTGCCGAACTAAACACATTTCACTATCAAACCATGCAAGTAATTTTCAAACAAAATCTAAATATACTAAGACACGCGGCGTGCACAAGTTTATATGAAACTGTTCGAGAAGGTATACGGTTTAAATCAGCTGCTTTTGATGTCAAGTTGCCTGCAAGTTTGAATTTACAAGCGACGGTAATCTACATACCATCAGTCGATGTTTCAACGTGTATGAGACACATTTTATGCAGGATTTACAAAAAATCTAAATACTAGCGAACAGTTGTTAGTGTCATGCAAGACTAAATATTTTCACACACTTTTTTATGAGATTCAGTAATACATAGCAAGTAATGTACTATTAATTATACATAATTTAGAAATTTTGAGAAAAATTTTCTAGGAAATTCTGCAATAAAAATATTATCGAGAAAGAAGAAGACCTGTGCAACTGAACACTAAGGTCTTGAGTTGAAAAGTTGAGACTGCTTTTCTATGTAAATATTATTCAATAAAATTTGAAATACAGTTTTTTTAAATGATTTATGAAATTACAATAATAACATAATTTTTTAATTCAATTAACTAATGGCTTCAAGTTAAATGTGTTATGCATTATACAAATCAGCTTTAAAAATATTATTTATTTATGTAGGTATATAAAAATGTTTAGGAATATGGCAAGGATTTTTAATTCGTGTTCGATTATTTATTTTATGCATTATGTTCTACATCAGTTGTTGTTTTTGAATGTTGAGCTTTCTATCAAATTTGTTGTTTTTCGATTTTATCTGATTATTTTGTTAACGCTTTCACAAAAAAGATTATTTTGTTAACGCTTTCACAAAAAAATAACATTTAACATAACATTTAAACGGTATAAGTTCGTGATATTTTGAGACACAAAGGGTTAGTCCATGCTTTTGAATTAAAGCTCATATTTAAACAAATAGGAAATTAATTTATTTCTGCATTTATTAATTATAGAACGTAATTTTCCTCACTTTACATTTCATCTGCATAAACTACTAGGTAATTGAATAATATTTTATGATTATTGCTTGGAAACCAGTCTTTTTCGTAAAAACTGACGATTTTTCATCGTAGATGAAGTTTTATCGTCATTTTGCGATTACAGACGGCACTGACTGATGAAGGAGACTGTAAAAACGCTCTACGATAATTAGAATATACACAGTGGGCCAAAAAAAACGGTACAAATTTTGTATGCTCATATCTTCGTAAGTTATTAATATTTTTTAATAATTAGTGTACCAGTGGAAAGCCCAATTTTTATAGATAAGATGAAGCACTTTTGCTTTAAACAGATAGTACCAACTCAAAAGTTCTGCATCATGACATGAAGGCATGCAAAAATTCTGGGTTTTAAGAAATTTATTGTTTCGAAATGTACGAAATAATAAGATATAAGGTTACAGATATAGTTAAGCTATGGCCTGTGATTGTTTGGAAAACAAAAATAAGTCATGGCGTACTAATTTTGATACCTAGAAATGCAACGGGGACGGTGCATTAGAAACTCTCGCCTTTGTAGAGCCTTAACTAATGTGAAAACAACCTTTATTGATGATAAT
>JAFFZR010007754.1:0-12267 GCA_018397195.1 Lethrus apterus | reverse complement strand
TTTTTTACATTTATAAATAGCTTAAAGATAATATTATGTCGGGGAACATTGGAGTAACACAAATTTTAGAATAAATGAATTTTAAACAGATCCTTTTTAAATACGGTCGACCCTTCTGTTCTTTTTAAACTCGACGTGCGTTTTATTGGTACGACATTTACTCTGTCAATGATAGTACATATAATTCGTGTAATGGGGTCGTGTAACAATTTTCGAAATTTCTATTTTATGAGCTACGTCACTTCCGGTTTCGTGTTTGGTATCAAATTAAACGTCTCCAAAAGCGCCGAAAATATCCATTTTTTGTTATTAAAATATCCACGAAGCGTTTGATTTATTTTTGTAACGGTTTTATTATTATTTTTGGTAACACGCGGCGCGCGTTCGGCTACAAGTCGTCGCTTTCGGCGTCCAAAGAGGCGCGCGTGGCGGACGTGTTTGAGAAAGTTGGCACAAGGCGCTAATTTTTGGATTTATTGGCGACGATGACGCCAGTTGAATGGAATTATTTAGTTTTTTTTGCGTTATATAGCCACCTTTGTTTTTTTGTCCTCTAATTAAAATCTAGTAGGTATTGGGGAGGTAACTTTCTCCCGTTTTTGTGACGTCACGAGCGCGAAAGCCTTGAACAGCTCGGAAAAGCTTCTTATCACCTTTGAGCATTCTTGAACAACTTTTGAACAGTTTTTGAACAAGCCGATCAGAGTTGATTCAAAGTTATTCAAAGCTGTTCCGAGCTGTTCAGCCCGTATAAGGCTTTCGCGCTCGTGACGTCACAAAAGCGGAAAAAGTTACTTCCGCTATTTTTTCCCACGCTCAACCGTCCCCCATACCTACTCTAGTTTTTTTTAATAATAAAATAAAGTTGCAATCAAGTTCCGGTATAACCGGAAATATCAGCGAAGCTTCGAAAATATTTGCAAATTCCACAACGTATGCGATTTATTTAATTTTTATAAATTAAAAAAAAAAAAAAATCGAATGGTTATCGCATCATATAAAACACGACGACGGAACGTCGTTATCAGTTTTATATGCATTTTTGATTAATAACCGCTGTACAAGGGGGGGGATTCCTCGTATCTGTTTGATACCATTTATTGTGGACTTTTAAAGCGAAATCGAAAATCACGACTTTCGAAGTCGAGTCGCTGACATGACAATGGCGAGACGCGCAATTGTACAACAAAGACGGCTTAACTAACATTGTGCATTACGCGAGTCTCTTTTGTTCCGGATCGCTCGCTCAGAAAAATATGTACGCGTCGGTAGCCGTAAACGTGTTCAAAAATGTATTTAAAAAACACATGCATGGTAATCGTGTTTTCGTGCCACGATTTGAGAAGAAGAATATTTTTGCGATTATATTGTGTTATAATTATTAAGAAAAAAAAAATTTTCGGTGTAAAATCCACAAGGCGTCGACAATGTCACTCCTCAATCCCAATCCAACCACCTTACCTTTGGGTTGTTCGATTAAGTATTTGTCGAGTTTTCGTTTGTTTTATTATGTCGTTTTTGAATTTTATGTGTATATTGAAACCTTTGTTGTTTTAGAATAATCTGCAGCCCCTTGTGGTCGGTGTGAGCGACGCATGGCACGTTACCCTCTCCGTTTTGAACGCACCGCTTCGTCTGATCGCCGCCACCAGCGCCGTCGTCGGCAAGAGCCCCGTCTCCAACACAACCACAAAAATCACCATCGGCAGCCGTCCATCGGCCGCATGATAGACACCATCCGCGCCGCGTCACGTCTTGCGTCTCTGCGCAGACAATTCCGAAGAGATTTACGGGAATGGCCGACCAACGACAAGAAGCCACCGACGAAGCAGACATCGATGTCGCAGCGTTCGTTTCCGCCAAAGACAATAAAGTGAACGTCGGTGACGATCAGGATCGGTCGTCGACCGCTAATCAAATTAACCCAGATGGCGTCGATAGCAAGGCACGTTTTTACGGTTCGAACATCTTGTCGTGTAGTCGCGATTCGCCCGCGAAACCTGCCGATTATACTCGATTAGACGACGGAAAACCGCTCGAAACCGATCTTTTGCTCGCGAACGGATTGGTCCCGTCGTTAAAGACGCAAAAATTCGACTCGCCCGATTACGACAGACAATCGCTACACGTGCAGTTCGATAACGAACGCACCAAATCTGACAGCAGCACCGTAACGATCAAAGATCTTCCCAGTCCTGCTTCTTCACTATCGTCATCTTCCAGTGATAGCGGTAGCACTTCAAGCGACAGCGACGATTCCATCTCGCTGACCGAAGCCCGACCCCCCGACGGCGGTTGGGGATGGGTCGTTGTCGCAGCTTCTTTCGTCGTCAATCTAATCGCAGATGGTATTACCTTCAGTTTCGGGGTTATCTACGTGGAATTCCTCAATTATTTCGGCCAAAATCGCGGAAAAACCGCTTGGATTGGGAGTCTGTTCATGGCGATGCCGTTGCTTTCGGGTCCGGTCGCCAGCTTCCTAACCGATCGGTACGGTTGCCGGACGGTCACGATGGTCGGTTCGATATTGGCCTCGAGCGGATTTGTAATCAGCGCGTTCGCGAACAGCATGGAGGTACTATTCGTAACCTTCGGCGTTTTCGCCGGTTTCGGTCTGAGTTTGTGTTACGTCGCGTCTGTCGTCATAGTCGCTTATTACTTCGACAAAAGACGATCGTTCGCGACCGGTCTGGCCGTATGCGGAAGCGGAATCGGGACTTTTATTTTCGCCCCATTGACGCAGCTGCTTTTAGCTACGTACGGCTGGCGCGGAACTACACTTATATTGGCCGGGTTGTTTTTAAATTTGGCCGTTTGCGGCGCTCTAATGCGAGATTTACCGTGGACGCCCAGTAGCAAGAAATCAAAAGAACGTAAACGCAATCGCACCCTGAAAAAGAAAAAGAATGAGTCGTCCGTTGATACGTTTTCGGTGAGCAACAGCACGAACACCGCAAGCGTGTTGCAACCGATACTCGAAGCCAAAGAAAAAGATTCAACAAACGAAGAAAATTCAGATCGTTTGAGCAGTTCGTTGGTGAACTTGCCAACTTTCGTACGAAACGGCGAGAAAGTCCCGATCGAAGTGATAGAATTGCTCTCCGCGCATAAAAATGTTTACGACGTGTTGTTGCAAAATTACCCGAATTTATTGACGCCATCGCGGAGCTTCAGCGATTCCGGACGCCTACACGAAGCGCATAAATTCGTCCCGACGCCTTCTCCACTGGCCGCACAACCTTCACCCGTACCACCACCCCCCAACACCTCCGACGCCGCTTTCCTCTGGTGGCTAAAACGCAACCAAATAACACCGCCGCGCATTCCCACGAGGAAATTACACACCGCTTACCTTAAAGATCTGCGCGTACATCGACTGTCGTTGACTTACAGAGGCGCCATGCTCAACATCAACCGGTACCGTCTGCGCGCGTCCTCGTGCCCCGACATCTATCGCAATTCCATGACGACCATCGCCAAAGAAAAGTACTATTGGTACGCGGGACTGGTCGATCTTCGCAACCTTCTCGTCGACATGTTCGATTTTTCTCACTTTTCCGATCCGAAGTTCTTCATCTTTGCCGTCTCGAATTTCCTGCTGTACACGTGGTACGACGTTCCGTACGTTTATCTTTCGGACAACGCCATCGAGATGGGATTCACGGAGAACGACGGATCGATGCTGATCGCCATCATCGGAATCGTCAATATGTTCGGAGAGGTGAGTTTTGTGTGATCTACGCTAGCGATTCCCAAATACGTGATTTGAAAGATGGCTTGACAGATTTGGGATTTAAAAGATTTTCCACCTCAGCAAAGCCACGCCCATTTATTTAAAGACAAGCTCTTTCTGCTCACTTAAGGTCACAACCTTTTCGCCCACTGCAAGGTCTGATGACTAATCAACCAGAATCGCTATTTATCAATATTGGTTACAACTCGTATGTATCTACTGGCTACTAAAAGTGGATTCCAATTTTTTTAAGTCGTAGACAGGGACAAATGCACACTTGATTCCTTATGGTTTTCTATTTTTGTTCTATGTAGCTCCATCTCTTGATCACATGTGTGTTCTCCACTCTCCACAGATTCTGAATACAAAAAGAGAACTGGGAGAATATAAAAAGTGGTTATCTTTATATTCTCCCACTTCCCTTTTTGAATTCACAATCTGTCGTCGTACAAATCTCTCAAATCGACGGGAATTGCAGCTATACAAGATACGTATTGGGATTAAAATTTTTTTTTTTGCAGATAATATTAGGTTGGGCCGGTGATCGTTCATGGATAAACCCGGGCATCGTGTACGCCATTTGTATGGGTTTTTGCGGAGCGGCTACCGCGACGGTGCCCCTTCTGCAGTCGTACTGGGCGTTGTGCGTGGCTTCGGGCGCCTTCGGTCTTTTCATCGCCGCAAACTATTCCCTAACTTGCATCATTTTGGTCGAGCTGATCACGTTGGAACGTTTCACGAACGCGTACGGATTGCTGTTGCTCGTCCAAGGCGTCGCCAATTTGATCGGACCGCCCTTAGGAGGTCAGTATTCAGGTGCGGTTTTGCGCGAATTAAATGTATCGTTTCAGGTTGGCTTTACGACATCACGGGCACGTACGATCTTTCGTTTTACTTGTCGGGGATTTTCATTGTGATGTCTGGAGTTTTGTTGTTTATACTGCCGGCGACCAAACGTTACAGACGTTTCCAAACGTTGCAGCGTCGAGCGTCGGAGTGTTCGATCCGCGACGGCGATGCTTCCCTCAAAGGACCGCGTTTTCACAGGATTTTGGCGTCTTGCATCACGGGAAACGTTTCGACGAAACCCTCTGATGATGATGATGATGATGATGGTGTGGAAAAACATGTGTGACATACGGCGACAAGCGACAAGGAAAGGCCACAGGAATCGACAGATCGACGTGAAATAATCGTCGACGTGACCAGTATTTAGTAGTCTTTTGCGACTTACCTTATCAAGTGAACTTAAATCTAGGTTTTAAAATCTCGATTCGAAAGTTGCTTGTCGTGACATTAAAATTAGTACAATTTGTCGCGCGAGTAGCGCAAGTAGAAACGCGAAGTACAATTATTATGTTTAGTTCAATTTCGGTGTTTTTCGATTTATATCCGTAGGGCTTTAGTTGAATTCAAAAATCTCAGGATTAGCAAGTTTGGGTTAGGATTTTGGAGTTTTGGAAAAAAAAATTTTCTCTTTAAAGTATTTTGATTTTGTTTTTTCACATACGCACGAATATACACAAGTAGAACAGGCTGTGTTGATGTTTCCTTAGGAATTTGTGCGGGCGATTCTCAAAATTTTTAATATTTTCCCGCACGAAATCGCCGATTTATATTTACATAACTGTATTAAAGCAAAGGCACAGACGCGCCCGTCATCATTGGTATTAAACATCCCTTATGTGTACATTCAAGAAGAGATTTCCAACTAACGTTGGCATACATAAGTATAATTCTTGTGATGACGTACGCGTAAAATTACGATGCTTTACTCATAGGTAATTAGATAAGCACGAGGATTTGTCATTTTTTGCTTCATCACAACCCTGATGATTACTTTCGCGGCGTCGAAACGTCGCCGTTTTGGCGCCCGACGACATTGTCTCGTGGGATGATTCGTAAGCGTTTCTGTGATTACACGAAGAGATCTTCTCGGTTTTCTCTTTCCATTCGAGTTACCTACCGAATATGTATTTTTAGTTTTAGCCCCCCCCCCATTTTGAAACAATGAAAAACTATGTGTATGTACTTTTTTTCGTAACGTATGTACGGTATTTTACAATTTAGTTGTTTACGTAGTGATAATTATTAAAGTCTTTGAAATGTAAATGTTTGATTTGAAGTCCGTTCCCGGTTCCCCCCACGTTGGGCGTTTCTCGAAATTCTCTTTTTGACAGTTGGCCCATTTCCCGCAATTCATTTTCCGTCCTCGATATACTTTAAACATTTTTCGAAGTTCGTCTCGGTCGTAAAGAACACCGAGATTATCCGAAAAATATCAACATAAAAATAAGGAGAACTGAGGCATGGAGAAGCGTGTTGAATTCGAACTAACTTAAATTTTACTGTGATATATTTAAGACGTTGATTCCAGCACAATATCAGGTTGAATGAGGTAAATAAGGCCTCGAAACAGTATCGCCAACCTACTCCCCAACAGAAATTTCAAAAACCCCTAATAAACTTTACAGATTTTTTTTTGCGTGTGGAATAAAAATATATGGAGGGGTTTAAGGGCTCGGTTCGCTCCGTAATAGAAATTCTAAATGAGTACATTTCTAGTACATATTAAGTCAAGATAAACTTAAGGTCCATAAAAAAAAACCAAACACGTTTAAAACCCCTAAATCTAGGGGGAAAGCCCATGTAAGTATAGTTGCCTTAATAACAAACATTTGAGTCTTCTTGACTTTCAAGCCAGGCGATCTGCAATTTTAAGGTGACCATACGTATAGCATTTCGCTGTATTGTCCGGTATTATAGCAAGCTGTACAGCATACTCGAATGAACATCAAAACGTCTTGTGAAATTTAATTACTGAGCAAACCCAACGCACATCCCATGTATCCATATATCTTTGTACTCCAAATGTACTCTTAATAACACCTTTTAAATTTCAATTATGGAGCGAACCCAACCATACGTCAGTGTTTCTAACTATATATTTAATTCAAGAGAGGGGAGCTTGAGTTTGAATGTGTGTACAGCATTAATGGATTGGAAATCTGGTCACCCTATGCAATTTAAAGTTGAGAGCGGAGGGAAATGACTTCAAAACGATTAATAAGGTTGGATGTGAAAAATCACGCTTCGGTTATGTTGGATATGAAGAAAATTCCAATTAATTGGGTTGCGTTCTGTTAAATTTGAACTTGAACCATATTTAAAGAAATCCAATTCAAAAACTTGGGTTCAACCCAAACAATTTTCAAAAATAGTCAGGTTGGACGCGAAACTGGGTTCGATATTAACAGCCTCAAAATATAGGCTCGAACCTCAGTGAACCTTTTACATTGAACTGAGGTTGGATTGGTTTTGATATGAAGGAGTTTAAAATTCGCCTTAATTATTTGGTAGGGTTTTCTCCATATCTTGTTAAATGAAAATCCTCAGATTTGTGTAATCCTATTTTTGTATGTAATAAAAAAACTTGTATTTTGCCTTTATTTTTATATAAATATACAGTCCGTTCTACAAAACGGGCTCGAGACTATAGCGGCTTCAATTGTGATTCAATCACTAACAAACCATATATATTATTAAATGGAACAGTCTTAGCTACAACTTAGCGAACAAAATTCTTTATTAAACACCTTCGTTTATTTGTTATGACGTCATCGCCATTTTTTTTAAATGGCAACCTATATTTTTTATGTTTTATTTCGTTATGATTTTTAATTCTGTTTTCAACGGTATACAAATTTAAAAGGTTGCATAAGAAAAAAATCAAGAAAAACGGCCTTACAATTTTAATAGAAAGATGAATGAAATGAACAAATTAATCCAACTAATCCATGATACGGGAAAATGTTACTAAGAAAAGTCGTTCATAATAAGAAATTGTGGCCCTATACAAAATTTGAGAAAGATCTACCTACTTTGATCAAATCGTCTTATTTTGTTTAATCACGGTTTGATCATAGTAGGTAGATCTTTCTGAAATTTTGTATAGGGTTTGTTGGTGATTGAATCACAATTGAAGCCGCTATAGTCTCAGGCCCGTTTTGTAAAACGGACTGTATATTAAAAGAAGAAAATGAAACACCAAAAATGAAATTAAACTAAATTTTATGAAAGTAAGAGAGAAAAATTTTTCGCATACATTCGTTTGTACTTCGCTCAAGCTCGTAAATAAGTTTTGCAACATTTTAAATTATCAGTCATATGCACAATACGTGTAAGAATATCCCGCAAAATATAAACATCCGTGGTTTAAAGGTTTAAAATTACACGATAGCGTGCTTTAATTAAAGCAAGTTTTGTGGTAACGTTGTTTCAGTTCGATGGAATTTGCAAACTGTGGTCACTCTTCATCTCTTGAATATTTATGAGTTTGTACAACAGTAGGATTCAGATGTTCGGGGATGATACATTGGTGCAAAACATTCCATAGTACGAGAGAGAAAGTAAACACAAAATGAAATCCAAACTTAAAACATATGTGCGTCTGGTTGGATGGAATTGCATGAAAATTAATGTATCAAACACGAAATCCATGTTTCTTTAACCAAACAGTAATAATTTTATAAATTAATGAATATCGGAGTTATTATAGATTTTGAATTAAAATATGTTTGTCAAAAATTAAAAAAAAAAATAATTTCTAAAAAATTAACAAAATATTATAGTAAATTATTAATATACAGGCTGAGTCACCACCGACGCCAAGGAGTTTTATGACAAAATGGTATATATTCCCCAACTTGTGTTGCAGGCTAATTATGTAAGTCAATAAGGGCAACCAACATTTTAAAAATATTTTCAAATATACAGGCCGCTCCAAAAAAGAGTGACATATCACATATATTTTTTCTTATGGAACACTCGGTATTTCAACATTTTTGAATTGTACGTTAAAAATAAGCCAAACTTTCATAAGGGTTCCATATACCTAAATTTTAAGTGTTCTGATTTATTTCGATTTTTCTTAAAATGTAGGTACCTAAGGTTTTAGAAAAAAAAAAATAACCCCAAATGAAATTAATTATGACAAATTTGCTTTTAGGCCTAGATAATAGACCAGTCCCTTAATTTATTTAGTAATTTACTGCTACAACTTTTTCTACAGGATGTTCAGAATTTTCAGTTATTATTATTGCCATTATTGGCAAATTCAAACTGTAATATCGGACTTATTTTAAATTGAACATCCTGTTTTTTATTAGTTTATCGTGTAGCAAATTTAATTGTCTTTCAAACTGTGTCAGGGTTCCCTATATCTAAATCTTTAAGTTTTGAGGTTATTTAGTTGTTTTTGGAATTTATTCTTTCTATTTCCTACGTATAAAAGAAATTTTTTCCCAAAATGTCTTCTATTTACGTAAATTCTTATTTCACGCATTTTGCAAACATTCAGTTTTATACAGTATGCTGCATAATTTCGTTTGGGGATAAAATTTTTTTTT
Organism: Lethrus apterus; assembly: GCA_018397195.1. Taxonomy (NCBI): domain Eukaryota; kingdom Metazoa; phylum Arthropoda; class Insecta; order Coleoptera; family Geotrupidae; genus Lethrus; species Lethrus apterus. The sequence goes on along the minus strand of JAFFZR010007754.1, from coordinate 3,126 downwards.
TCTAAAACCTTGCATTTTAAGGAAACATTTAGTATTTAGGTATCGGGAACCCTTATGAAAATCTGTCTTATTTTTTACGTACAATTCAAAAATGTGTTGAAATACAAGTGTTCCATAAGAAAAAATATAACTTTGATATGCCACTATTTTTCGGAGCGCCCTGTATATTTGAAATTTTTTTAAATGTATCCCTTATTAACTTACACAATCCGCCTGCAACAGAAGTTGGAGAATATGTGCCGTTTCGCCATGAAACTCCATGTTGTCGGTGGTGACTCAACATGTACACAGAATAATTCAGAAATAGGTCACACTATTTTAATCATTAAAAATTGTTTCAATATTTTTAAACATAATTTCTAAGCGATATTAAACTTCAACTTGTAATTGTTTTTATTTTTGTATTGATGGATAAATTTGTTGCTAGAAAACCAAATAAATTTAATATTTTCTTGAATGTTTAGTATTTTTGCGATTTTATAAAAGAAATCTTAATAGGTTTTTGTATGATGTTAAACTAACAATCTGAGCAAACGTACATTCTAACGATATAACAATTATATTTATAATAGCCCAACACTTTGACTATCGTTCTATGATTTATGCTTAACTGAACGTCCTTAAATTAAATTAATTACAAAGCGTTGAAAATTATTCTAAATTGCAATATGTACAGACACATTAAGGCCAGAATTGTTGGAATTTCCGAAATTTATTAAATGTGAAGAAAAGTGTGAATACATTAGAATATAGCACATTAAGTACTTTCAAAATAAATTTTGTTTGTGTTAAATTTTACTTTTTTAAATTAGATTAAAACATTTAAAAATAAAAGAAATTTGTGTATATGGCTAGTTGCACCAACTTGAAAATAATTTCTATAGAAAATAACAGAAAATTAATGAAAGCTTCGCTGGTGCAACTAGAGCGTAAGTTGTAAAATATAAGTTTTAATGAACCCTGGCGACTCGCAACTTGTATGCTAATTATCCCTGTGTATTTTCGTTCCCAATTAATGTCAGCTACAGTCAATATGCATTAATATTTCAAGCCACCGAGTACACTATGACGTATAGCCAAAGTACATGTATGTACGTGTTTAGAGCTTATCGAGTGAAGTAAATTGCTTTGCGGCACAAAACCTCTTAAAATATTTACATATTAAAAGTGTTTTTTTTTTCCACTTGATTGCTGTATTATTTCGTAATTGCCGTATTACTGCATTTTAATATCCAGTCAAACAAATAAGATTTTTACAAAGATAACGTTTTATAAGTACGTGGTTTATTATATGGCTGTTTATAAATCATCATCATCATAAATGTTTCTATTCGTCCATTATTTCCACATGTAGAAAAATAAACGACGACAACTCAATTTATTAGAAAGTTTTGGTATTAATGGATATATTGAATATTGAAATCGCGGGCCTAGAGGACTAATGTGCATCTGCTGTGTAGATGTGTGTTTTTTTTTATTTTTTTTTGACAGAATAAGAGCTTGTTACTCTTAGAAGTTCGCCCAAATGCCTCTAGAGCACCAACGGTGAATGCTTCCTGACACCACCCGGGATAAAATAGATTTATGATTTGAAATGATAATAATCAATAATTCTCACTGAGTTATCTTAAAACTGTAACCACCTCACCACATTTTTAGTTTTTAATTTATTTATTTGACCATGCAAAGTAGCAATTAATTCTAGTAAAATAAAAAAGGTTTGAAACGATCAAATTTATTATTATTTTTTTTTTTAAGTGCGTAAAAGCCGAATTCATTAATTTCTTTTATTTGTTTCGACAAACAAAAATATTTGTTTCGAATATTTACAGTCGAAAATTTAATATAAATTGCAAATGTTTTCCTTTTCTCGTTGTTTTCGGCTTTTTAATCAAAAGGTAAATTTAAATCACTTAGTAATTAAATTTCCACTACATACGAGTATTTGAACGGTTAATTTATTTTGTTCGCATCGAAAATGACAACACTGTAATTCACTATTCAATAACTAAACAAGATGTGTATTTCCAAAACGGTATTTTATTATATTGTCTGTATTGGAATCAGGAATAAAACAAATTACAAATTGATCTACAATAATCAGAAATCTCTAAGGTTGATAATAATACTAAGAAAAAAATAAAATTAGCAAACATTATCCATTCTTTTAATTTCAGAGTTTTGTTTTCAGTTAAATTTATTAACTTTAAGGTACGTTGATAATATATCAATTTATTCATCATTTTAATACTTGTTTTTTTTTTTGTAAAATAAACTGTTATGAAAGCGAGCATATAATTTGTTATTCAAAGGCCGTAAATCAACAAAAGCACTAAAAAAGGCATTACTAATGTATTATAGAATCCATATGAAAAGCTTGGAATTTTCAGACGCATAATTGATTATTTATTTACGAAGTTAAATTATTTACATTTTTTAAAATTGTTTTGTCATTACAAAAGACGTTTTTAAATCCAGTTCTTTGAACTATTAAATCATTTTATTTATACATAAATTCGTATAAAATAGTTACATTTAAAACATGTTCCAATGATCTGATACCTTAACTTAATTACAGTTATAGATAATAAATAAAAAAAAGGAGTCTATAACCAACTAATGAAGTCTGGAAATAATATGAAATAAATTAAAGAAAGAGAATAATTTAAAAACTCGAAAGCTTATACTAAATAATTGTAAGTTCCTGGTTTTACCTTTTGATTTTCTACTTCTTCATAACGAATATAATTAAGGATTAAAAATCAGCTGAAAACAAACTAAACAAACAAACAAACGAAACAAATTTTTTTACATGATAAAGTCTAAAATTTCAAAATCCAAGCAATTAAATTTTAAGCTGGGTAACATGATCAATTGAAATAATTCAATGATAAACGTTTGCAAAGTCGGATAATCAGTAAAATTATAGTATATTAAGTATCAATAACGGTAAGGGATGTTTACCGTTCGAAGACAATTGTTTGGAGGAGGAGCGAAGCGACGACTCCAATTATTGTCTGAGAACGGTATCCCTTACCGTTCGTGATACTTATGACGTTTTTTGCGCGATTGAGTTTAGTAAGAGCATTTAAATATCTAATACAGATTCATAGGGAGATAAACATA
>JAFFZR010007753.1:0-12311 GCA_018397195.1 Lethrus apterus | reverse complement strand
TAAGTTTTTTGAAGTAATCGCTAATTACGGCGGAATGCATGAATCAAATTAAAAAAAAGTTAGATATCAATAGATACCCCCAAAACACTTCGAACTATGCAAACAGATACTAGGTGTCCCATTTAAAAAAATGGCACGTGACCACACAGGTCTTTTTCGGGACAACCTGTATATTCAAAAAGAATTTCCTGAAATGCTCATTTATTTCTAGTTAAACGCTGCCTTTGATAGAAATTTCTAATTGTAACAGGAAATGAGAAATGGAAGAACGGAGAATGGATGCAGGACCCTGTATATGTACTTACGTTAATAAATGACACATTGAATGAAAAGAGTTTTTCATTTGTCATTCAGTGCCAACTATGCTAGGGTCAATAATTAGTGAACCATCCCTCTTATTATAGAAAGAAGTCGAAAATATGTATACTCTCCCAGATTTAATTTCACATATTTCTCCTTATTTGGTGTTTACAAATTAAAATGTATATTTCCAAAATAGAATTAGTAAACAATATAAAACGTCTAATTTATTAAATAGTATGAGTAAAAAATAAACAATTTAATGGCATTTGTCAGCAATAAAGCTGAATGTGAAAGGAATGAATAGGATTGTGGGAGAGTCTTATTCGTACCTACTTGAATTCCATCGGCTAATATAACTGGCTTTAACACAAGAGCTGCATCTAATTCACCAAAATATAATTAATGTTTCAGGATTCGTTTTCTTGTCATGTTTACAATGCCATTATAAATCGCATGTACTCGTTTACAAACTATATACATATGGGATCCTTTGTTTACCTGTTTAATAAATGTAGTTCACACATAACTACTGGTGCAGACAGCATGTAAGTATTATTGGACTGAAAATTATCAACGGAATTCATTTAATTTTTGTTTAAGTAAGTTGTTTCTATATCGTCATGTACTTATATTAATATAGGCTGTCCAGGGATGGGGTTACAAAGAGGAAAAACTTTTTTAATATGCGTTTTACAAAAAAAGTTATTCTTTACAAACAATTCTGCTTTCCTCAAAACGACGAAAAACATATTTAGATTTGACTACAGACACACACTTACTTATAAATTCAATATTATTGCAGCTGATACTTTTATTTTTCAACTAAACAACAATCAGTTTTTGTACGTTTTGTTACTTTTTGTAACTTAAAACAGATCTAACAACTACTATTCAATATAGCTGCCTCCAACTTGTATAGATTTTTCAGCTCTTTTAATAAATTCTTTGTAAACTTTGTGTATCGTAGCAGGCACATTAATCTCATTCACCGCATCTCTTATTGCTTAATTGATCTAAATTTTGTTCTGCATATTGAGCAAACACGTTTTCTCTTAACGCTCCCCGCAAAAAGAAATCCATTGGTGTAATATCAGGTGACCTAGCAGGCCATTCAACTGGACCATTTCTGCCAATCCATTTACCTGGAAATTGACAACGATATTATGTTATGATTAAAACTTATGAACCAAGTGGTATTTTTCATAAACGTAAAATAGCCAATAGTACTTATTAAGTTTTTTATTACAAAAACTGATTGTTGTTTTTTTTGAAAAATAAAAGTATCAGCTGCAATAATCTTGAATTTATAATAAGTACCTGTATGTCTGTAGTCAAATCCAAATATGTTTTTCGGCGTTTTGAGGAAAGCAGAATTTTTTATAAAGAATAACTTTTTTGTGTAAAATGCATATTAAAAAAGTTTTGCCCCTTTGTAACCGCATCCCTGGACACCTGTATAGTGACAAATTAAATATAACTTGACTTTGGAAAGTGCTCGTGATATCCTTCAGCGACCCGTACAAGTTATCTTGGGGACGATCGTTTCATATAAATTCCGAAAGCTTCTCAGTAATGGAAAGAGGGCAATTTTTGAAAGTCAATTTCGGAAGAACTTTAACTTTTAATTGTATCCATTTATCTCTCAGCGATTTGCTTTATAAAGTTGGACATAAATAAAAGTTCAATTCCATAAAAATGCAAAGTGTACACAACTTTTGATTTTATCATTGCAGTGCCGTTTGCATAAACTTTGTAGCCCGTTCAAATTACAAACTTTTCTTGGAATGCTATACAGGTGTTCAAATTGAAGTCGGCACTATTGCCAACTTTGTTACTATTAAAGATACGATGTTGGTTAAATTACCAAAGTAGTAGCGTTTTTTCTTCCGATTACGACGATAAAATTTTAAAAACAATTGAAGTTCGCGTTTTCGAGATATTTAAAAAAATAAAAATTTTTTAAACGGAACGCCCGGTATATTTATGTAGCAGTCGGTATAAAATGAAATTTTGCACAAAATCTTCTTATACTACTATATCCCAAAAATGAAAAACAAACGAGCTACGACGATATTAATACAGGTCACCACACATGCGATAACTCTTCGTTAGTAGAGAAGCATCAAAAATGTTTAGTTTTTTCTACTGTTTCAATGGCATACTGTACCTGTATTAATATCGTCGTAGTTCTTTTGTCTTTCATTTTTAGGATAGGTATATAAGAAGATTTTGTGCAAAATTTCATTTTATACCGACTGTTACATAAATATACAGGGCGTCCCATTTAAAAAAATGTAATTTTTTTAAATATCTCGAAAACGCGAAGTTCAATTGTTTTTAAAATTTTACCGTCGTAATCGGAAGAAAAAACGCTACTACTTTGGTAATTTAACCAACATCGTATCTTTAAGGGGAACAAAGTTGGAAATAGTGCCGACTTCAATTTGAACAGCCTTTACTATACAGGCTATTCAAATTGAAGTCGGTAATTAAGGTAAGGTAATTTTTTTGTAAAATGTGAAGTAGTTTTAAGTCAACACGTTGACTGCGCACGTATAATTTTGGCGACAAAATGACCGCGCAGGGCTTATTCCGTCGCTTATAATTCCTGAACTATTCATAAATAAGAAAAATCGTTAGGAACAAAATCATTCAGGGTGAGTTTATAAAACTAAAAATAAAAAAAAAACAAAAATCAAGAAAAGTCAAAATGCGAAATTTATAATAATAATAAAATCAAAAAACTAGACTCTATACCTTTATAAAGTGCCCACATGAACAACAAATCAACCCCCACAATGTCAATTTTGTATTTTTTTTCGTCACCGGCTCCTGACGAAGTATGACACCGACGGTAGGTACCGTCACCGGCGGTAAACGTGTTAATAATTTAAGAAATTAATAATACACAAAATAATATGAAATGAATAGTATTTGCGTCAAAGTACAAAGTCTGGATGAATGTGTTACATGAGGTTAGAAAAATCAAGACTTTACCTTTACCTTTTGTTGAGAGTGTGGTCTTTGGGTTGCGGCTAGGACTGATTAGTTGTTAGACACCTGTTTCAGCATATGCTGTAATAATTTGGATAAATCAAAGTTAGAAACCTGGTAAGCTTCATCTCTCAAATAAAATTCCAATGTTTGTGACTGATATTTGAACCTTAGACCCTGAGATTACTCACCTATTGACGATCAAAGAATAACTTTCTTCTACGAATACACATTTACCTTTTACGGAGGGTTGTATGTACTAGCATATTTGAGGAAGGACCTACAATGAATATAACTAACGGATCTTACTCGCTGACGGAAGATGACTGGTTTCGTCTCAGATTAGAAGGTGAAGGCCCGGTTAAGTGTTCGATACCTTTGGGCAAGGTTTATAATGCGATTCCAGAGGCGGAGAAGCATAGCACGCCTGACATTCAGAATCAAAGTACTTAATGTAACTTAGTTATAGGGGACACTTCAAATTTTTCGACTAATAGTGAATGTAAAAATCTAGGAAATATATTGTCGCATTTCGAAATTTCCCGGCATTTCTGATGGACTTCGAAAAGTGAGGATGGGACCGGGGATGGAGCAAGCGCGCGGTAAGAAGAGGCGAGTGCACCGGCTAAACACGACACTACGATTTTGGCGGCCGTATGAAGTTGTTTGACAACATAATAATTAACACGTGACATGTTAACACGTAACGTCACAAGGCGTGTCACCCTATCTACCGTTCACATTACTCTTTTATAACGACGCTTTCGATAAAATTCCTCAGTTATCCAATCTGGATTATGCGAGCTGGTATTATGCAGTGTTGTTAACTGCGCAATAATGAGAACCTCGAACAGATGGATCAGTTTGAAGAAGAGGAGGAAATGTTAGCTGCCATAGCTGTACTGATTGCTGTTCATATTTACTTTCTCTTCAATGTCTCTCTCCATGCTTATTATGTGTTTTTACATCCCTATAATCTTTATTATTACGGTTATAGAGCAAATCGTAGTTACGCACCTCTTCAATATTTTTTTGATCATGATGTATGATGTGCCGAACTCGCAAACATACTAGTTGGTGCAGCAGCGTTGCCAGGCGGTTTAAAAAGTTTGCGGTAGATAGCCTTGATAAAAGGCGGTAGATTCAAAAGAAAATGCGGTATACTTAGAAAAAAAAAATATTTTTATATACAATATTCACAATTTACTTTATAAATAACCAAAACTAACACTAAAAATAAAAATAATATGAAATAATAAAAAAAATAGTCATCTTCCGACTCACTTAATTTATATCATTCTTTTTATACATATCGTTGTTGTGTAAATTAAACAGGTCTTTTGTTATAGAGAAATCAAAGCATGATTTTCCTTTTAAATATTCTTTGGTGTGCAGCAGCCCAGATAATGTTGCAGAAGAAATTCGATTTCTAGCATCAGTCTTAATCATATTTATTTGGGAAAATAACCTTTCCACATTGGTAGAAGAATGTGGTAAGCTTAAAATTTGTAATACAAATTTACTTAATTTCCCAAAAACAGATGTATTATCATTATACTTCTTTTTCATAATGTTAACCCAAAACTTTTCACCATCGTTGCATAGTTGATCAATTCCCTGAGTATTTCTAAGCAGTATCCACTCGGAGTCTATATCCTGATAGTCACTAGGGGGCACTAAATTAGGGAAATGCATAGCAAGAGGGATAATAGAATCTCCAAAACCTATTTAGATATTTTTAGGATCAATGATTGACAGTGCTTGCAAAACAGGATCATGAAAATCAAATTTCATACGAATTTCTTTGGCACTTTCAATAAAAAACTCTAAACATCTTGTTCTAAAAAAATTTGTTTGTTCGACTGTCAATCCGTGGTCAGATCTTAACAAATTAGCACAATTTTCAGCACCAACATAAATTTTTTTCTAATGACAAAAAATTATTGGGATCTTTGAAATTGATTGCTTCTAGCTTATTATTACGAATAACTTCTCGTTTCATGTAACATTCAATTATAGTTTTATAAATAGTAGAAATCTTATCATAAAGATGATATATCTGTGGAGAAGTAGATTGCATTTGTCTGTTCAAATTATTAAGTGTTTGTAATATATTTTCTGCTGCCAGTAGCCGATCTGTAGCAACTGCATCGGTGAAGTAAAGCTTTAGGGCTTCATACTGCTCTAACATCATTATTACACTTTCCAGAGACAACCACCTTGTTTGTGCTGGGTGGAGTATTTTGTGAACAATTGTGTTTGTAAATTGTTGAAATTCAACAAAAAATGCTGTTCGTTTGGGACTATTGGCAATGTAGTTATGGATATCTCTGGCTAGGTCTTCTAGTCCACGAGGTAATTTTTTACATGCACTATTAGCACAGAGACTAAAGCTATGGCAAATACACTTCAATAAAAAAATTGAGTTATTATCCGTTTTTAACCTGGTCATGACTGAATTCCTGTGCCCAGCCATAACACTGGCGCCATCAGAAGCAAATCCGATTAGATTCTCTTTGTATGGAATGTTATTAGTTTAAAAAAACTTTATAATTTCCCGTGAATGTCATCAGCTCTAGTATTTGTCATGGGTATGATTACAAGGTATGAGTCGCACATCTTAAAATAGATATGTAAATTAATATTAAGTACTACATAGTATTTTACCTACTTTTCTCCATTAAAATATCTGGCTATAAGTCCCAAGTGCCTTTATGCACCCTTTATTTGTAGATTCATCAGCAATAAGAGAAAACCTGTTAGCTTTCAAAGGCACTGCAGTTGGTATTTGCCCAAAACATTTTTAATTACTGACGTACATTTAGTGCGTTTACACTGAATATTCTGGGCACTATCAAATCCTTGACAAATTACTTTTATTAAATCTGGCAAATGTTCCACTGATCGGATAAATTGTGCTCAGCTATATATGCCGCCAAATATAAATCAGCCTTTTTCTTGAACTCCTCGGCAGAGGCGTACAACTTAGCAAATGTCATAGAAAGTAATGTTTGCTGTTTCAGACTTTTTTTCAATCTGCAGTGCAATTTACTGTCCATGTGTCTATACAATTTCATTTTTCCCGAGTTCACATTAAGGATAAAGGATATTTTGCTGGCTGGAGCCAGTCCTTGAAGAGTTCTTCAGATTCCCACTCCTTTTTGTATTTTTGATTATATGTTTCTTGGTCTTTTCTTGATCAGAGAAAGGAGACCTACAAAAACAAAATCCCCGTTTTCTTCAGTTTATTATTGATCATTAGTTTACCTGCTCCTACTATCATCTGATTCTGTATCATCTAACAACGACATGGGTGTGATATGTATACGTATACAAAGCATGAAAAATAGTAAACATCAAAGAATAAAACAGGTGTACGAAATAGATTAAATCTACGTAGTACGTAACATTTTGATGTCAGCTGATTGCTCAGTAAATAGTGGAATGTTAGCAACATCACCAACCATAGAATATAAAATCACTGGGTTTAAATTATATCGTTCTGGGACATTGGTACATTACCATTTAAACTACTAACTTGCAAGAATAAAAAAAAAAAACGGTAGATTATGAGAAAAAAACGTAGACGGTAGATTGTTCTGTAAATACGGTAGATCTACCGAAAAAACGGTAGGCCTGGCAACGCTGAGTTGACTATCAGGGTATCAGGTGTTTCACACACACACATACAAGCTTTTTGTTCGAATGAATTGTGACTCTTGAATCTTTCCAAACCTACTCGTTCTACGTTGAGAATCGTCCGTAAAACTTCCCTAATGGAAAGATAAAATTACACGACGACAGAGTGTTCGTCTGCGCTTTTTAAGTTCAACGCTTCGAGCACTGTTTTTGCAGGACAGGATAGCTGTGTCTTTCCTGTGCGAGCTTTTTTATCACAAGGTGGAGATTTATTTATTGCGACGTAAGACGTTTATGTTACAATTTCCTTGGTTTACAATATACGTCGCCGTCGTTTGGAGATTGTTTCAGTTCCATACCATTATTATTCTAATAAATAGTCGCAGTTAGAGAAAGCTCTTGGCTTGGGGATTTCATACCGAGCTTTCGTAGCGCCGTATTTTCGTTTTAGTACGTAATAATTCACCTTGGCCTACTTTAACTTCAAGATGTAGAAAATAATAAACGTTATTTCTGGGATGTTTGTTTGATGTTTAATTTGAATGAATTATTTTAAAATAAAAAGAAAATTTGTTCTTTCTGAATGTTCATTTCTTATGATTTTGTTCACGGTGATTTTACGTATTTATCAAGAAGTAATTATTTTAACGAAATCTACTCAAAGTTAATTTAATAGTTTTGTTTTATTTAATACTTTGCTATATTCCACCCAATTTATTAACAATATGTAATATTTTAACGGCAATACGACGATGCCAGTCCTCGAGTTTAAAAGATAAATAAAGTTGAGTATCATCTGCACAGATAAGGCTACAGCAGTATTTTGTATGCTTCACGAACGAGACAGAAAATAGCAAAGGCCTCAAAATAGAGTAATGCGGCACCCCTCTATTCAGATAAATAGTTTGGGACATGCCAATTTCAGATGACGTCATCTCTTTCTATATATCTTACTATCTATCTAAATGCTTTCATAATGTAAGCATCCGCCAACTGTGGATGCTTCTAAAAAAAATATCTGTAATAAGTAATGGAGCGATTCGAGAAGCGAATCTAACTTGATAAAATTTAAGTAACGTTTGTTTTGTGTTGCAAATCGGAATTGACTAAAAATTTGGTGTAAACACGTGTGGAACGTGAAACAAGTTTGATAAACTGGACTTTACGAATAAATAAAGATAGACATTGTGTTATGTAAACAAGGCTCTCGCGAGTGAATCAGCGAAACCATCATAAGCATTATTGGGCAGGATAATCAAGAAAAAGGAACCAGGATAACTGCGAAGTTTGGACGTAAAATTTGTGAGTACACAGTATGTTTTATCGCGTTCGCTAATAACGTCAGGATAGGCTGCAGAACGCTGAAGTATGTAAATCGAAAATGTATTTTATTGTTGAACAATGTAAAGTGACAAGAAGGTCGCCTTGTTACGCTAGTAACAAAAAACGGGCTGTTTTAATTTGGATTTAGTAAACTGAAAATAATTGAATTTGATATTTTAGACGTGAATTAAGAAACGTGCAAGAAGGAAGTTCTAATTTTGGTTATTGAAGTAAATTGTATATTTGAAAAGGTAAGTAACTATCTAAGAATTTGTTGAATTAAAGGTTTCGACTAATAAAATGTTAAATAATGTAAAAAGGAAAATAATTAGTAATCGAAAATTTTAATGAATTAAAAGTTTTGTCAAATAATATGTTAAATAATTTTTTTTTATTAAAAATCCCGAATGATTAATGCTAAAAGGAAAATATTTGGTAATTAAAGATTTATTGAATATAAATCTTTTTTTTTTCTTTCTTGAGCGTGCAACCAAGAAAAAAAAGATGATCAATGTTAAAAGGGATAAAAGGAACTCAGAATAAACGATCTTTAAGTGAAATACCTATTTTTTATGTTAAATCATATTTAGATTATTCTTTTAAATGTTTGCTAACTTTGATTATCTTTAATTTGTTATGTTTTTATTTATATGAAGTAGTACATAATTTGCAATCGTTTAAATTAATTTAATTAATAAATTAGGTTAGATAAAACTGTTTATGTTTTATTTTGAAATTCAACACCTTCATTGGTAAATTGAGATTTGACATTAGAGAGGATTAATTTTCGGATTGAGTTTTGGTCAGATGTATTGGCTTCCGAGTTAATGGTGGCAGCTTAATCTATAAATATTTTAACTTGGAAATACTGATATGGACGGCCTTGGGGTTTGTTTTGGAGAAAATCATAAGAACGGGGTGGTGAGCTCGATTGGCGACTTTTGATCTCTCGTGGCCTCAGCCAACGCAATCGTCAAAATCCCACACAACCCTTCGAGGCGAGGTGCCGAATCACGAAAAGGGGCTTAAGTGAAATACCTATTTTTTATGTTAAATCATATTTAGATTATTCTTTTAAATGTTTGCTAACTTTGATTATCTTTAATTTGTTATGTTTTTCATTTATATGAAGTAGTACATAATTTGCAATCGTTTAAATTAATTTAATTAATAAATTAGGTTAGATAAAACTGTTTATATTTTATTTTGAAATTCAACACCTTCATTGGTAAATTGAGATTTGACATTAGAGAGGATTAATTTTCGGATTGAGTTTTGGTCAGATGTATTGGCTTCCGAGTTAATGGTGGCAGCTTAATCTATAAATATTTTAACTTGGAAATACTGATACGGACGGCCTTGGGGTTTGTTTTGGAGAAAATCATAAGAACGGGGTGGTGAGCTCGATTGGCGACTTTTGATCTATCGTGGCCTCTGCCAACGCAATCGTCAAAATCCCACACAACCCTTCGAGGCGAGGTGCCGAATCACGAAAAGGGGCTTAAGTTGCGTCGTGCACGTCAAAACATTAAATAAAGGTAAAATTTACTAAAAACCTTTTAAGTGACAAAGACACCACCACCCGTCGCGTTTCTTACAATAACAAGTATTTAAAATATCCAGATGTAGATATAAAACTACAAATATCACTGTCACTTTGACTATTAAACGTCAACCAAATCACTTTGGCATGTCAATTAGACAAACTAGGAGCGGCAAACAATCACAATATCACAATACTATGAAACGTGTTCGTTCAATATTTTAGAATCACTGTGTAGTATTATATAGAAAGCTGATTCTTATTTGTTTTATTCCATGTAACCAAATGCCCACGTCCGCATATGAATGTGACAAATTTACAATAGATAACAATTCTACTGGGTAACGTGGCAACCCCGATAATGGAAACGCAAAAAATGATCATCACAAATATGATAAGAACATTGTAAATAATGTATCTTCCATCCATAATGCTGGCGTATTATTCGCCTTAGTTTTCCATTATGCATTAAGGAAATAGCTTTAAGGACCTGTCAAAACAGATCAATAACAAGGCCGGAAAATAAATTATCGGAGCCCAGTATCCTACGAACGATGTCTGTATAAGTATTGATTTGGTCGGAACGCGACGTAATTAAAGTTCGAATCCTGAAACTACTACGTCTGTCGAGCACGTAATGAACTAACTTTATCGTTTAACTATTTCGGAGACTTTACCAGGAGACGCTATTTTAACCCTCTTGGAACGATTGGTAATGTAATGTTTTACGACAACAGGTTTTCCACTGACCAATTAGCTCTTAAAGTAATTTTAATAAAATTACCCAACATCATATTTATTCCCATATAACATGGTTTGTTGTATTTTCAACGGAATTTAAACTCCTAGTTATTTGACATTGGAAATTTATGTCATTTTATGTTTCTGACTTTGAGCTGGCTTTCCGACCGACTATTCTGATTAGATTCCCTAATCCTCGTTGGAATTGGTTGTGTAACATCTGTAAGACGGTCGTGACCGCAACTAAAATTCTCTTTCATCCCAGACAATTTCTTAGAACTAGAGTATAATGAGAGAGGAGAACAATGAGAATGGAAAAAATGCAACTTATAACATTTTTAATTGGTGCTTTTTTCAAGGACTAGAAAATATGGATTAGCAATCCATTTATAATGTAAATGCAGTAGATTTTATTGTTTTTGTGTGAGACGTGTTTATGTATTTGATTGTTTGATTTTGTTAAATAGTCGTTAGAATTTTGTTTAATAATTATATCATTTACAACATTTGGTAGAATGTGTTCGTTTATGTTGCTTTTATCAATATTTAAGTCTTTGATTAATGTTTTTAGCGAAATATTGGTGTCTGAAATGTGTAAGATTTAAAGTTTGTTACAACAACGAATTTGACGTTAATTATAAATTAGTTCCAAAAAGGGAAATTGATAATATTTGTAGAAACCAATACATCTGAGTCATTGAAACTAACGTGATGCCAATGTTGGATCGATAAACTTCTAAATGGCACTATATTTACATAAAGATAACAAAATATGATGGGACGGTGCATTGAGGAACATCTTACATTACAAAAAATGATTAGTCTTATGAAATGTTAATTTACGTTTTTATGTGTCCCAACTAAGACCGGATCTTCATTTGCTCCGTTGTTAGGAGTAAGTTCTGAAACTGTGTCTGCATAGATAAGCCAAATTTCTCTTTCAACTGAAAATATGTACAAATATGGCCGACTTCCAGTTATACCAAAACAATCGAAAACTGAACGTATTTTTTGATGATAATACTTATTATCCCGTTTTATAAACTACTTTTATACAACGAAATTTATTTTTTATTATACGACTTATCGATCCGCACTTTCAGAAAGTTTAAACCTAGTTAGCGTCGTCTGTCACGTGCATAATGAACTGAGTTTTCCTTGAAAAATATTTTAGGGCTTCGGATTTTTCGCGCCTTAATGGTTAATAGAGATTGACTTTTTGACCTAATTCGTTTGGATTATAGGTGTGACTCCAGTAGTGGTTATCGACGTTAAATTGAGGTTGATATCCATAACTTATTTATAATTTATAACTTGCGGCAATGGATGTTTTATGTATGTTATTTTGTCAGCGATTTTCTTATTTCTGGCCATAAAATCCCCAAGCCAAGAACTGGATATTTTATTATTAAAATGGAAGAGTATCATTTTCGATATACAGGGTCCTGCAATAGTACGTCCGTCTTTCATAACTCGGGCAGTATGCTAGATAGTCATTTAAAATTCTGGGGATGTAATATAGGGTAATTCCGGTATACATGGACCACCGGGTTAGATGGGCCAGCGCTGTATTTCTGTAACTATTTGTAAGAGGGCGATAGGATTCCATTAGTGTGTTTATTTCATCAGTGGTTGTAAGTGGTGTTGTTGCGGTGAACGTGAGTCGTCCAAAAAATAAGTTATAATCGTATTTTAATTCTTGTTAGGGTCGAATTTTTGACGTACATATAATGAATGTGAAGGTGTCATATTGGGAGTGGATTTTTTC
>JAFFZR010007752.1:0-12355 GCA_018397195.1 Lethrus apterus | reverse complement strand
TCAAAAATCTATGTTTTCAAAACAAAGTTGTTTTCAAGTCCATAGGATAATAAAATTCATCTAATTATGGATGAAAAAATTTTAAATTCTTGTTTATTTTGGAAAAAAAAAATCCTAAAAGTAATGCCCTCAACTTTCAAAAATCTATGCTTTCAAAACAAAGTTGTTTTCAAGTCCGTAGGATAATAAAATTCATCTAATTATGGATGAAAAAATTCAAAATTCTTGTTTATTTTGGAAAAAAAAATTCCTAAATGCAATGCCCTCAGCTTTCAAAAATCTATGTTTTCTAAACAAAGTTGTTTTCAAGTCCATAGGATAATAAAATTCATCTAATTATGGATGAAAAAATTTTAAATTCTTGTTTATTTTGGAAAAAAAAATCCTAAAAGTAATGCCCTCAGCTTTCAAAAATCTATGCTTTCAAAACAAAGTTGTTTTCAAGTCTGTAGGATAATAAAATTCATCTAATTATGGATGAAAAAATCCAAAATTCTTGTTTATTTTGGAAAGAAAATCCTAAAAGTAATGCCCTCAGCTTTCAAAAATTTATGCTTTCAAAGCAAAGTTGTTTTCAATTCCATATGGGATTATAAATTTTAATTTAATTTAAGTTCCTCTTGTTGTACATACATAAGCTTTTGTGCTATGATGGGACATGCAATAAATATCTATAATTTTTATTTTTATGTCTGGAAAAATATTTATTAAAAAAAAATCCTTTAGGTTTAGGATTTTTAAGACTTTTTAATTCTTTTGACAATAAGCATATTATTTTTATAAAGTTTAATTAAATATGAATTTGTTTTGTGAATATGTTTCTTTATTATTAAAATCTGATTTACAAAACTGATATTAATATGGAATTTAATAAATATTTCATACACAAATTTTGTTTATTGAATAAATGCCATAAATTTATGAAATATTTCAAATACTAAATAGTGCAAATATATGAAATAATGATCACTTTTCATAAGCTTTGAACAAAACCAAAGCAACTTTTATATGCAATCATAATAGAGGCAAGGATTATGAGCAAAATATTTTTAATAAAATGATTATAGAATTAATTATTTCAAAAGTTCATAATAATTTCAATGTTCATTATGACTTAATTACACCGTTCTCTGAAACGAAATAATCTCTTGTTTGCGATTTTTATTTAGTAACTAGCTGATCTTGCAACTTCGTCGTATTTATTTACAAATTTACTGACTTATTAAAAATTACACAGATATACGCTGAATTCGAAAAACTTGTTCGACTTACGGTTTAACCGGAAATAACTGAAACTTTTATTTTAGAAGAACATTATTTTACATTTTCGAAATGCACAATATCATATTCCGATGTAATATTCCGACATTAAATCGACTTAATTCTTTACTTAAAAAAAATATCTACGATTATGATCAGATCAGATTGTAAATCGAGAAATAAATAAAACTGGATGACCAGAACATCCATATAATGCAGTTAATGATAAATATGTCCATTTTGCAAAATATTGTATAATAATAATAATAACATTTCGTTTTCAAATCCCTCTACAATAAATCCTATGACACAGAAAAAAAGAAGAAAAATCGTGGAAAAATTTGTATCTCTTCCATGTTTTATACTTATGATATCTATCTTAGTTTCTAAATTATCGAATTGTGCAATGCGTATTATGCAATGAAAACTTTATACTGAATTCTGTAGCGCAAACAGAAACCATCTAACTCGTCTAGTTTACGACATATTAGCGTTTATTATTCGAATGATTCCATAAAACATTGTTTGCTTCTGCGACTCCATTGTATTTTTTTGCATCATATTTTGATTTAGTTTTGAGTAAAATGTGAAACAACGCGGATTCCTCACAATTCAATGCTGTGATTTTAAACAATAGTTCTAAAAAAATATAATCGAAAATTTAAATTGTTAGAAATTTAGATTTGGGTTCAAATCAATTACGACCTGTTAAAATAGTGTAACTTTTATCAGAATCACGCTGTATATAATCTATTCAGTGGTGTAATCCCAATTTAGCAACAACATTAATTTGTGAACAAAGTTTGTAAGAAATTGTTCTGAAAAATATGTTTTATTTTTATATCTAGATTGCGTATCATCATCATAAATCGTGTAATCTTGCGTGTAAATGTAAATGTTCCGTGTTTGTTAATATTAAATAAAAAATGAGATAAAGAGTATTTGATTTGCGTAATACAACCCCGAAATATATCCAACACATATATTGAAAAGAACGGAAAGGACAATTTATAACAATCTTTCCTCGTGGGACTTTCAATAACAATGCTTCCTTGCAACTTTTCTTTCTCTTTGTTTTCTCTCTCTTTATATATCGTCTATATTGCTTTTTAGCTGCTCACTGTAATTCAACAATATCGCCTTTGAAGTGCATTTTCTCTATTTAATCCGCTGGTCGATCCTTGTTCCCTCCATTGCTACATATTAGTCTTTCGGCGCTATTCTATTGTCACCGGCATCATTTTGTTATTAAAATTCCTAGGTCTGTCCGAAAATTCCTCTTTTCAACGCACATTAAATGGAACATTTCAGTCATTATTTATTGTTACAGAGATTATCCTTTCTCGTCAATTTATAATACTAATTAAGGATCTTTACGACTGTGGATTTGTTATTTCCACTTCAGGAAAGACGTTCATTTAAAATTTTAATAGCATTCCCTGACTTACACAAAACGACTAACCACAAAATATCAAATAAAAAATATTCATCTAAAACAACTTAACAAAAAATAACTTTTGCTTCCTCCACATAATGTAATTAATTTTTCTCGCTCGATGTAATATGTACCTCGAAAGCGGCTTGAGATAAAACAAATAAATACACGAAATGTTATTTATTAGTTAATATTATCACAAAGTTTCCTAGACACAATTTTTCTTCCGCAATAATGAAATGAATTGCGACTGTCAATTGTATTACTGTTTCTTTTTATTACGTTTTATATTTTTCCTTTCATTTCGGACAGAATAGACAGCTACAGCTTTCTGTAGCAAATTTACTTTTTAAATTTAATAAAAACAGTTTATTTCACGCTTACATCAAATTTAATAACATAAAAAAATAATGTTAACGTTATATACGAGCCGAAACTTTCAGACATGCTCAATATAAAAATTAAATAAATTAAAAATTGGAAGAAATTAAAAATTTTTAATTTTTTAAAAAGTATTTAAAAGAAATAAATTTAATGAAATGAACGGCCCATGAAACTTTTCCTTCTAACATATTTATAGTTATAACAAATAGTAAATATTTTATCAGGTAAATATATACAATGTTAAATAAATTCAGTAGTACATAATTTAACTTAATCGAGTTTATCTGTAGTTTAATGCTTATTCAGATCCGTGAAAACCATGAAAGGCAGTTAATATCCAGAATGTCGGAAAGTTGGCCTATTTATAAACGAGGATCGCAGTATGAAACAACTCAAGGCAAGTAGCGTTAAAATCACCACCATTTCAGACACTCAGTGCTACGAATTTAACTTGAAATTTATATAAGAGAACCTTCCTTCAAGTCTTGTCTTGAATATATTTAATCACACCAACGTTTTAAAAGATGAAACAATGCAAAACAAAAGCGGCAGTCTTTTAGAACCACGATTTGTAACTTTTAAGTACTGTTTATTTTTAAATGAATTGAGTTTCTGAACGCTTGTAGGTATTTCTTCGGAACAGTAATTTGAAATTATATATTCTTTTGTTTTTGGACATATAAATCACCTATATGGCAATCTGTCGCCAGTTGTACTGATAAATAGCCATAAAATAGGATCGTTGGGGACTGAGAATGAGAATACATAGTACATTCTTACTGCAATCGGATCCAGTCACGGTTTCTAAGTATCCTGTTTATTTGCCAATGCATTCAACTCTTGGATATATAAGTGGGACAAATCGATAATTTCTTTTGTAAGATTAGAATTTAAAAATACACAGATGGTTTTATTATACGGTTTTGATGTGTTTCGCTCTATTAACCAAAAAGACTGAGATAAGTTGTTATTATTTGTAATAGCATAACTTTTTCAAATATTTATCATTGAGATTACCGAAGCTTATAGTAACAATTTAAATATGTAGATGAGATTTATTATTATTTCAAAAACATATATTTGTTTGGCATCACAAAATCCTACAATCGGAAATATTAAATTATCACTGAATTTATTTATTATTATTTATTTTGTTTTTCTAAAATATCGACAAATTCATTTATTCTTTATACCAAACACTCCGAAAAATTAAAATATGATTAACAACTAATTTAAGTTTTAACCATTAACAAAACTTAAATGCTGCCACGTCTAATATAAATAAATACATCCACAAAACAACATCTTTACGGCGGACATCGAAGAAATCATTCGGTCTGGATGGTGGAGTAGTATTAAGAAATGGGAGAATATGGTCTTTGGCGAATGCCGACGACTTGGTACAGTTATTGTCAAATTAAATAAGACAAGCCCGGTTGACGACACAACCGAGCAACTGTAGTATTACTGGTTGCCTGCATTTGCTTTCATTGAATATATCTTCATCCGCAGAAAAGAAATGTTTACGATAAGGTTATATACCTGGCAGGCAACCAGTAATACCCCAGTCGCTCGGTTGCGGCGTCAACCGGGCTTGTCTTATTTAATTTGACAAAGACTGTACTACTAGCCGATATAGAATGCGGACTAAAAGCAATGATGGAACGGATAGAAAGATACTTGGAGGTTTGCTCCTGAATGTAAATAAAATAAAGGTCATGGTCTTCCAGAAAGGGAGAAGGGGTAGGCGACAAGTAAAAATGGAGTGGAAGCGAGGAGTAATTGAGGTAGTAAAATAATGGATGTACTTGAGATGTGAAATGACAGATATTGGAGGTTATGCTGAGCAGCTTAAATATCTATGCAAGAAAGCGAGAAAAACAGAAATGGCGAAATGGGATAAAGCGTGTGGGAACTTCGAGAAGTATATGGTTGTATGGAATACTTGTGTGAAAATTTTTAAAAATATAAGTCTTATTTCATAATATCCCAATGAATTACTTGTACATTTTGGAATTTAATCCGTTTTTTAAAGTGAATTAAACAAAATAAATAATAAGCAAAAAAAGTGGAAAATGGGATTCAATTTTAGATAGTGAGAATAAATCGATAGAAAGTACCAAATTGAATCTAATTTATTCACGTAGCGAATTTGCCTTACGAAGTAGACCAAATTCTCAAGCATTACTCACCCGCGAACGTTGATTCTGTACATGCATCTACCTAAAATGTGTATCCGTTGCGATGAATGTACTGACATTTGGATGTAATTTTTTCGATGCTTCATAACGTGAGTTCGAAATTCTAGTTGCGGTTACCGGTATTATTTAGTAATGAATGACAATCGGACGTAGCGTAGATCTGACGTGTTCACCGGTACCGTTTCCGGCGACTTGTTCTAAAATATCGTTGCTTCCGACTTGGCGTCTGTGACCGTCGTAAACAAACTGTCGGCAAGACGGTGCCTTGGGACATCTTCAGTCGCAAAGACAACGGTCTAATCCTTTCTTTACGTATCCATCTGAACAGGCAGGTCATAAATCAAATGACCGACTTAACGCAACAAAATTGTCGTTTTAGGTCATCTGATTCTCACATACAATAGACAAAATTTTATCTATTACTTAAATCTACGTTAAATATAAATTTTATGTGTTAAGTTTAAAGTGATTAAGATTTTACACAAAATATTGTAAAAGTTCGATTATGAATGAAACAAGTTTTAGTACATAATTTTTTTTTTTTGAGAAAAGCCATAATTGAAAAATCATGTCATGACATGTCCATGCCACAAAAATATTTTATGAAAAAATGCTGCAACGGACCTGCAAAATCGCACGGCTTAATATTTCATTTAGCTTTATGCGGTGAACATCAAAGGGAAATAAATACCCGTGCATGTGAGTTGATACGAAGAATCGCCACACACATACACGCAGGGCTTATCAATGGGCGGCAACGGTACCGCCTCCTCAATTATTAACTAATTAAATAATATAGGGCAAATAAAAATAACATTAATAGAGTTGAACCACAAATATTTGTTCACACGAGTTTCGGAATAATTTAGCACCATTTGCACAGAAATAATTGCCAATAGTATTTGGATACCTAAATTTTAAACACAACATGTGTAATTCCCTAAACACCCGATTATCTTCCCTTAACTCGCGTACAAATTGTTTCCAACAAAAGTTAACCGCCTTTAGTAGGCACGCATATATTAAAATATGTATATAAATATGTGCTTTGAAATTTGCTTTATTTATTTTTATGTCCAAAATTTTATTAATAAAATTATTACGACAAATGAGAAAACTGCATTTTTATCTGCTCTAGGGATACACGCACGTCATTTTAAAAAAATGTGTTTTCTTTGTCTCTGCATGAAGCTTTGAAGTTTCAAAGTTTGTCTACGTTGAAACAATTTGTATATCTACTGTACGATCTGAATGACAATCAGTAGTTGAAGTTGGAACCATGTCGATGCAACGTGTTTCTTTATAAAATTAATTTAGAATTAACTGTATAAAAAAATCCTTAAGATAATTATCTTCAATATAAATTAATTAAGACCGTCGTGGCCGCAATCAAAAATTTAGCCAGACAAGTTCTTGGAACTTAAGGCATAATGAAGAAATAGTTCTCGATTTCAGGAAATTATATTTTATAAAAAAAGAAAGGTACGATGAAACAAAAAATTGAAATTAAAAGGGTTAAATAAATGTTTTAAATTATAATTACGTGATCCAATATCTATAGTGTAAATTTCTGCAATTTGTTTTGTAGTATTTTTAAAAAACCAAAACTGACGTGCCGTTTAATCTTTAATGTGGATTTCGAAATAAAGATAGAATAAAATAATCCGTGGGTTTATTTGCACTCTCAGCCACTTAGCGAAAACATATTAAAATTTTAATTTTGTTACATTCTGCGGTTCCCATTTGAATCGGATTATTTTAAGCATTGTTGACGCAAGAAACTTGCTTCACATGTCCAACCCATCTCAGAATTAAATTACTTTACATTAAATATTTTTTTCAGTAATATTCAGAAAATCGTTATTTGAAATTTTAAATGGGTCATGCAAAATATGTTAAACAAAATGAGAATACTTTCGTAACCGAAATGCCTATAAATAATCGCAAGAGAATTAAAATGCCATAAGTGTCAAAATAAAGTTTTAGAAACATCTGGAGTTTAAAAACTTTTATACGAATTGGATCTTTCGATTTCTACAAATTCAAAATTGAGTCGAGTTGTAAACAAAATTTAAGTCATAACTTTTTGCCTGAAGAAAAAATGTCCAATATCACTTTCTCTATCCGCAACTTTTTTTTTAGATATATAAATTGATGCAAAATTATTTTACACTCCTTACTATATAAATATCTTATTTTTTAATTGTGTTATAAAGTGTACAGTTATTGTCATATTAAATAAGACAAGTATTACTGGTTACCTGAATTTGCTTTCCTTGAATATTTCTTCATCAAAATCCGAAAAGAAATGTTTACGATACAGTTATATACCTGGATATATAAATTTTGTATGCGCTTAGAACCCCTTAGGCAAACGCAACTGTTTGTGACGTGTCTGAAATTCATTCTTATACTAAGAACAATTTTCTATATTAAACTTATATTAATTATATAAATTCGCGAATATTGCATTTCTACTTTATAAACTTTAACATTGAAATAATTTGCGAATAACGGTTTTGAAAAGAAAGAAAAATGAAATCATCGGTACACATTACTTATTAAATTAAGTATAAAAATCAACAAAAATAAATATAATAAATTGAAATAGGCGATTATTATTTGTTGCAAAAGTGTATAAGTGTATAAAGTGCGCCTTAAATCTTTACAATCGGGTTTTAATGACCATCTATTGTGTATACTGTGCAAACTTCAGGAATGAGCCACCCTTGAAATTGTTTTGTTTCGTTTTCCAACAGTTATGATCGACATTCTACAATTGACTTTTACGTTCGTACTGACTTTTCTTCACTCTCGAAAAAGGGCTACGATGTTCGAGTTTTTTTCTTGTGAAAAATTAATTTAATTAATTATGCATTTAACAACTGTTTATGTTCAATGTTTATTTATTTACCTTGACAATTCTTATTAATATTTTCCAATAGGATTGTGTATTTTAGACGACGGCATAATTTATATATTTACTAATATTTTACATGAGACTTACATTCAAATTTGCAGCAATTATTTTCATAGACCCTGATAATTTATAAATTTATATACAAGACAAATTATATGGGTGTAAAGTACTTACTACAAAACAGAACAGAGTGTTACAAATAAATTTGATACAAAAACTCAAATTAAATAAATTTTAATACAATAACAATGTAACAGTTAGTAGTAAACTCACCAGGAAATGCGACAGAAATCTTAATCTGAAAATGTTGAAAATTAATATCGCAAGAATTAAAAAATTAAACGATTTGAAAGAACCGGCTAGATTTGATTAAAATCCAGTTTTTCAATGTTTTCAATATGAATATTGTCACTACAGATGTTGGCCATAAACACTTACGGTTTTACCGAAAATCAAACGCTGCGAGGAAACGTTAACGATCGACTTCTTCCCGCAAATCTAGTCGTTCGGTTGCTCCGTCAACCAGGCTTGTCTTGTTTAATTTGACAACGACTGTACATTCAATAATGTCCTAGTTGGAAAATGTTTCCATAAATTCAACATGCATAAGACGTGCATAAGAAAATTTGTTCTTGTCCTTGTAGATAGTCAGAAAATGGAAATTAATTATCAAGTGTTAGATGAACATCCACAGAATATTTTTTTTAGTTATCTATTTTTCAATAAAAAATTACTTGACAAGCTTTTTTGATTTTAAACTGCATGAATGCATGAAGAAAGATTGACGTACATTTTTTACATAATTATTGATTACTTTCGATTAAGAAACATTTGTCGAAGGATATTATCGAGAAATTAGAAACGATACGAACATAGTAATCACGTCAACTACATTAGTGTCATATAAATACCAGTACGTGAGTCGTAACCGTTAAGAGTTAGAGTTGGCTTACGATGATAGTCCACAATTTGAGAATCTTAGTCTACCAATAACATTTTACAATATAAGGACTATTCAAACTGTACATTCTTTATTTTTGTTACTTAAATTATTTGTCATTATTTGTTTCTTTTTTGTGAGTAAATTTTAAAAAACGTAAGTTTAATTTTAGTTAATTTGCCATGGCCATGGATGAAATAAATTTATTACTCAAATCTACTTCTTCTAGTTCCATTTAAGTAAGAAAATGAATTCAATTACGACAAAGGATTATTATTAATGGGCGGAAATTGAATATAAATTCTTGATTGGAGAATATTTAAAACTTCGATTGAAAGAGAATGGTGAAATTTAAACAATGGTGCTGGCGTGTGATGTGATTCATCATACCGATATAGACTATAGCCGTCTCGCACAGAACTATCCGAAGTGGGACATAATCCATCAAATATTTCGATATAAGAAAGACAATATCGTCGACTATCTGCAAACTTTTTCCTACGAATTTCTCTGTAGTGCTACGGTATATCCAAGAACGGTATGGCGCCAGAAGTCTCATTAAGATTGAAACAGTGGGGCGTTTCTCGCTCGTGGAATTTAACAATCAAGACACGAAGAAACGTCAACTCACAAAAAAAAGATATTAAGAATTGAAATCACGCACATGCACTTAAAACAAAATTAACTATTAAAGGGCAGTTTGTGAAAGTTTACCCGTTTTAAAGGATTATGACGATGGAAAATTTCGCACGTTTTAACTTCGCTCATTCATAAATAAATATAAAGTTTATTCCCACGGAAATTGAGATTCTCGTTCGAAGATAAAATCTTGCTTTAATTTAATTATTAAAACAACAGTTAAATGTCTAAAAGACAATAAATGTTATATATTATTTGTTTATTTATACGGCACTTACCAATTGGTCAAATATGGTATCTAGATGCACTAATATAATAAGAGTACCATACCATATGTACATACCATATGTATATTTCATGATAGAAGATGGCAAACTAATTGATATAATTCGATAATTTGCTATGTGCACAGAGTCAACTTGTCTATAATTAGTGGTCTTTACCGACTGTGGGAGAGTAACTTGTAACTATTGCAAAGATGCTGGTGGTAATGGAAGTTACGGAAACAGTATAGTTACAATAAACATTCAGCGGTGACAAATAACAACCTAGTTATCCTAATCACCTCAATACAATAATACTTACAATACGTTAGTTTAAATAATTAAAAATGCGATTAAAAATACCGATAATTTAAATTTAATTTATTTAATATTAAAATCAAATACTTTCTGTAAACGGATATAAAATCAAGTATGTAAAATTAATAATAGTAATAATTGTATTAAATTGTGTTTTATTTCATGAACAAAATCTGTTCTGTTTCCACAACGTTAATGCCGTCTTATGTGTTAGTTTATGCAGCGGAACTGGCAATTTCAGAATTAATTCCGCTCAGCCAATACACAATGTGAACGATTTTCAATTTTGGCGGTCACAGAAGCATTCAATTTTGCCGAGGGCTTTTGTTTACAACTCGTGATTCTAACGGATATGACCCTTAGGTCTTACTTGAATTCCAGGATAGAATAAAGCTCAATTCAACGTTTACTTTATATAGCAAGTCTGGTTGCCACACGCTGTTTGCATTGTTGATTCGTATGTTATACATATTCGTATATTAACCGACGTTTTGCTTGATCAAACAATAGATTATATTTGTAGCCAGTTTTTCGACAAATTATTATATTTATCATCATATTAAGTAATTCAAAATTTACAAAAGATTTTAGTGTAAATTTTTGTAATGGTCAAAATTTTTAAGTGATATAATACGTATATTAATTAACGTTATAAGGGATTTGTATAACAACTTAAAGTTTTTTTTGCGATAACTAAATGGCGGATTCTTGTAGACGGGCCATATTTAACTTGACCTAAATAGAACTATAAAACTTTAATATTCGTTTAGGGTATCCGTAAATCTTTGTATAATTACTTTGCTTTGTAAACGACCGTGATGTTAACTGAGTTAAAAATGAATTTCCTTTAGCACGACAAAGGGTATTGAAAAGAAAAAGCAGGAATAAAGACCTTGTTCTTTTGACATTAATAAGTAAATTAGGAATCAAGCAAGTTGTTCGAATACACATAAAGGATCACATCATTAATAATAAATAAATAAACCTTATACAACGATCTCGATGTCAAATTCAGTTATTAATTAAACTGACATGTTGTTTATTCTGAATGGATCAGCGAATCCCAATGATGTTCTCAAGTTAAAATTTTTTTTAATTCAAATTTTTTCGTTATTTTAATTTCAATGATAATTTCAATTATTTTCATTTGTTATTTGAGCTACAAGAAATTTTGAACTAATTTTAACTAATTTTATTTTAATAAAGAAATATTCGCCCTTGATTGATTCTTTACCCGCCTTTAAAATTCACGCAGCGCGCGGCGTTACATTTTATAAAAAGATTTCATGTATTTTTTTGTATTTCGAAATACTGATATATTTGTAGTAGCTGTAAAGTTTATTTCCTGTTATATCGTTTTTCTTTGGATCAGTTTATGTTTTGCTTGTCGAAAATAAAAATATAACCTTCGAATCGATAGTAAATCATTACAAATCCGTGAACAGGAATTTCACAATATATAAGTTAGCTTATATCGTTCACTTCCGTTAATTTATAAATCCTATGCTGTAAGCAGAGGTCGTTATTATTTCCAGAACGGAAGCTAGGCAACGGGCGGTCTCCATTTGTCTATAACCCACTCCGTTAGGCGCCGGAATATTATATGACAGCTTTAAAACGACCACGAACTTAATAACAACCTTGGTTTAAACACAAAATCTACTTCCTTAAAAGCTCCGATTATTTTTCCACTTTATTATATTTGGCAATAATATATATCAAACTCTATCATCATTGAATATCATAATCAATTTTTGTTGTCAATTAATTTTATAGTTAATTTTTAATTTTCATAAATAAATATATAAACCTCACCGTATTCACCAACGTCAGTTAACTATTATAATCTGTAGATTTTATTAAACTCGCTACTAAATCGACAGTTAAACTCAGAATGCAATTCACCGAACAAAGTTAAGGTTAATCTCCAGTTAAATCATGAGAATAAAATAATCCCTAGATTTTTGGCGAGTTAAATATTAAATCTACAGATTA
>JAFFZR010007751.1:0-12803 GCA_018397195.1 Lethrus apterus | reverse complement strand
AAAAGATTACCTTAAGATGTCGGAAGAGCGAAAAAAACTTATACAATATAGAAAAAAATAATAAATTATAATTCACCAGTCCATTAAAAACCTATGAAAGTTATGCATGTTACACCAATGTTTATTCATGAAGTAAGGATCAGCTGAGTATCAACCGTAAAACATAAAGTTACTAGATCTAGGGTCCATAGTTAATTTGAGAGACCTATAGCCATCCTTTTGATACTTTTAGTGGAAATTGATGGTTGGTGGTTTCAATTTGTTCGTTTCTAGTGGAGAACTTTCTCTCACTGTTGGCCAGACTGCCACAAATGTGTTTCAAATACAAAAGATGTTCGTTAGTTAGTTTTCTCCTTCTAATTCTCCTTGGTTAGATTTTACGATTAATTAAATTAAATGAAATCGTTATAATGACTGAATGGGACATAGTGGAATGTGGTTTCAATACAGCCGATGAGACTATAAATTTTGGAGGAAGAAACTTCGGAGACGGTGATAATTTATATGAAACGTGCACGTTGGTGTCCGTTAAAAATTCTGAGGTTTGTATAAAATTCATAATGATAGTTCTGAAATGCATTTTCTTGTTTTAGCCACATAGCCACTCACTTGTAAACCTTCATCTGCACTCCTGTATTCGAAATGGCAAAGTTTTCTATTCAATTAATAGAAACATTAAGGCATTTAGTGATTTATCCTGCAAGGAGATATATTTTAGCATGACTTTCGAAGAGGTGATCGATATATTTTTTGTCACCATTGACTGTCATTATTTAATTGTTTGTTTACGGGATGGTACCTTACACTGTATTGATTTGTTAAAACTTGATATTATTTTTAGTGAGTAAGTACGTTACATGTTTGTTTAATCATTTTTAAATAAAACAATTTTTAGATTAGTCGATGAAAACGATCAACTTGAGGATGAATGCTTCATTGGATGTTTCATGCAGGAATACATGAGCATTTCCATGAACTTTTTATTAGTCCTTCGATGTGGAAAAGTTTACAGGTTGATAGCAAATTTTATATATATTTTTATAAAACTTTTATTTTTAGTATAAATTTTTCTGAAGAAAATCAAAACGATGAAACAAAGTATTCTGTAATAAAAAGCATGATTTTTGATTATAAACACTTCATAAAATGTGCGTCATTTTACTTTCCTTTCTTGTTTATGAATGGCGATATTATGGTGATGTGCAATATTGTAAGTGGAGATTCAGTTGTTCAAGATGGTTTAAATTTAAAAAAAGTGTTTCCATACAGCAATGAGTGAGATTTTATTTCATATGCCTATTACGTAGTAAATTTTTTATTTTTAGCATGTTTATAGCATTGGATACTGAGGGAAACTTATTACAAATTTGCAATAAAACATCAATGATTTTTTATATTGATGTTCCAGATAACTTCGACAATTTTATTTATATTATAAATACTGGGCAACCTTTAGCTTTGTGTGTGACCAAACCTGATGAAATTGGTATATCAAATATAAAATGCTACAACACATACCCAGGTACTAAACAATTTTGAAATTACATGATCTTGTCATATTTATTTATAAATATACTTATCTTTTATTCTTGAGCATCAACCAGTAAAACTCAAATTTGCAATAAAATATATTATATATTATTATTATTTGAGTTTTACTGGTTGATGCTCAAGAATAAAAGATAAGTATATTTCAAACATATTCAACCAAGAATTTGACACTAATAATATTTATTTATAGTATTTTCTGAAGATAAGTTTTCATTAAAATTGCCTGGAAAGGTGCATTTGGTTTATCCCGAGAACATCCATGACGAAAGCATGTTTGTGTATTTATTCGAAAGAAACGATACAATAGAAGAATTAAGATTTCAAGTCATATGTGAAACTGTTCCGGAACATCGATTTAAGACGTTGTTACGCAGGCATAAATTTCAAGAAGCTGAAAAATTCGCAAAACTATTCAATCTCGATGAGAATGAAATCAAAATGTCTAAAGCTCAAATCATTATGGATAAACAAGTCTGCAGTAGTGAACATATTCGTACTTTGATTGAGATTTTGGATGGTATAAATAACCATCATTTTAAATTGCAATGTTGTTTTAATGTTTATAACTCGTGTGAGAATTGGGATGATGTGGCTAAAATCTTGAATTATGGCTCTAATGTTCCAGTAAACTCGGTAAGTGATTTTTTCATAAACTGTCACAATTTATTTATTTATAATGTATAGACTTGATCATTTGTATTACTACGAATATTCCAATACTCTAAAATTAAAATAGCAGCATGCAAATGACATCACAGTACTGGCAATTTCTTACTCTGTTTTAAAGGAAAAAAAAACATGTACAATTTTTATAGGATAATCTGTACATCAATCCATCACGACCATCACCATACTATTATCGCTTTCAAAATTTTAGAGCACAGGCTGTGTGTGTGAAAACTTGTGTGTTTCTTTAGTTTTCTAAGGTAACTGTATCTATCACTTTAGCGTAAATTCATATTTTTCTTTAAAATCAACAATTCTTCATGAATTAAATAAAGAAAAGATTGTTATTCTACAATACACACTTGCAGGGACTCACCAAAAATGCCTCGAATTTCTTACTCATGTCACAAAGTCAATGATTTTATGTGTATTATGTGTATGGATCATAATCAATCATTATGGTACATGGCATGTTTTGAGACTCAGCTATCGCTTCATGTGATAATCTTATAACATAAATAACTATTATAAATAAATTTAAAATATAAAGTTCAAATATTTAATTTTTATAGGATAATGAGTATCTGCCTGTAATTACGGATATGATGTATCGATTTGACACATTTATGTTAATCCAAAGACTAGGTAGCGATGAGAATAACTGGACAGAATTTTCCTCATGTGACCTGATAAATTTATTATGTTCATACTTGAAAAAGGTAGGTATTTTTATCGTTACAAAAAATCATTCTGGTTTACGTTGAATTTAAAAATCAATCAAAAATTAGCCATGATTTTTTTAAAATTTTTCGAAAAATAATTGCTTTATACATATTTTAAACTTTAGGGTTACATTGAAGAAGCAATTATAATATACAATCGTCTCGATTTACCAACAGCAATGAGGTTGGGAGAAGATACAATCGAAATGATATTAGACCTTCTTGATAATGTAAGTTTTGTAACATTTTATTGAACAATTTTAACAACATTTTTTAAGCTTTCATTAAATGTAACTAAACCTTTCCTTTACTCATTTATCCCAATTACCCTTTCACTTCTGCCTATGGTTTTACCAATTTTCGTCACATGGTTAACACAAGAAATATTTTACATCGAGCAGACCTGCTACGACAAATTTCCAGAATATGCTATAGAATTCACATATGATATAATCAAGCTGATGAAAGTTGATAGTGTTATAAATGTTAATTTTCAACAGCAGTGCATATTGAATAAAAATTCCGTTGACAGTTTACAAGCATTGGTGAAAGCATTGAAGACTGTTAGGGTTTTAAAAGACGAATATCAGATATACGTTCCTTTAAAAGAATACGAAAAGGTGTTATTTTAAAAAAGAGCAAAGCAAAAAATTACATTTTTTTATTGTAGGGTGCTAGGTCGTTAATACGTACATTTTTACTTTTGGATTTAAATGAGCAAATTTATGATGAATTCATAAAACATTTTCTTTGCGAGTTTATGTTAGAAAATAAATTCCAACCAGATGAAATTTTCCTTGAAGAAATAGAAGTAAGTATATATATGTATATCATATTTACACATCATTTTAATTATTTTTTTTTAATTTTATTTTACAGCACCTTGTGCAATATGAAGAGCGTTACTGGGTCACAGTCATTCCATTGATATTAAAGTATATAAACTCTGTGGAA
This sequence comes from Lethrus apterus, assembly GCA_018397195.1. Lineage (NCBI taxonomy): Eukaryota > Metazoa > Arthropoda > Insecta > Coleoptera > Geotrupidae > Lethrus > Lethrus apterus. The sequence goes on along the minus strand of JAFFZR010007751.1, from coordinate 8,910 downwards.
GTAAAATTAAAGGCAGTCATACTTCTGTTGGAAGCAACTGATGAACCATGGAGTATGACCGTACATCAAATTGCAAGAAGTGTATTGGAATATAAACATGATCTTGTTGAAAGTATACAAGACAAACTTAAAAACGAACCTATTAATGTTATATTGAGAAAGCCTGTATATAAATTACACAATGAAAAACTTGATATATCATGTGATGTAAGAATTTTTAAGGTGTTTTAAATTTTTTAGTTTTTTTTTTTCTCATTTAGTTGTTATTTATCATTAGACGAATTATATATTGTAACAAACCAACAATGGTACAAGATATTTATCAACTATGTGAAGGAGATGAGCAGAAAGATTTAGCAAATGTTATGTTGTTTCGTCATTTTGTAGAAAAAGGGTATGTACATAATACAAAATTTTCATTCACATTGTCGAAAAGTATTACTTTTATCTTTCAGTGAGTTTGAAAGAGCAATAGAAATATTGGACCACAACACTCCTGAAGCAATAATAAGAAACTGTGAAAACATCATCGAAATAATTTCACTTAAAGTAAGAATCCTTTCTGCTTAAACATATACTTAACGAGGTTAATTTCAGTACGGAAAACATAAAAACTATGGAATGATACTTAAATCCTTATTTAACAGATGGAATGAAAACAACGAAAAATGTGGACAACAAAAATTGCATACAAAAGAAACGATTGAAAATCTCATAAATTACTACAAGATAGAAGATAATTTGCATATAAATATCGAAATTGAAGATTTTAAAAATTCCAGAAAGAAAACCTTTTTATTAGATTCTTTATTAGAGAATGCAGTTCAAGATTTGTGTGATAATAAATTAAACCCATGTGATACATTGGAAATATGCAAGAAGATTTCTGGATGTTTAAATGAACCATTTGAAAATGTCGCTATGAAATTTGCAGTAAAAACATCCAATATTAATATAACTTACATGATTGGTGAATATGTGTATGCAAATGATGATAGCTCAAAAAATTTATGTTTGATGGCGACTTTACTCTTAAGAAATATAAATCCAAAAAACATTCACGATTCAGATAATATAACCGATTATCCAAGTGCATTACAAACAGTTGATGTCAACATATACACGTTGAGTTTAAAGCTTGCTTGGAAATTAGTAACAAAATCAATTTTAAAGTCAGTTGATGACATAAATTTATGTGTAGAAGTTAGCAATTGGATGTACAGCTTATTTTATATTAGTAATCATGGCGATTTGAGTTTAAATAGAAGTATATTTAAGAATTATTATACTTCGGAAATTATTTTTCCAACCATCGGTACATTTCGATCTATTAAATCGATATTGAACATGTATACACAATTTATGTGTGAGTTCCGTAAAAGTCATTTTTATTGTTATTTAATTATTTTGTTTTAGTTGACCACAGCAATCCAAATTTACGATATTTAACGCATTTTGAATTGCAAGTGAATCAGTTAACTAAAGTGAGTAATTAAAATCATTATTTATTTTTCTTCTTAATTCTTTATACCTTAACGAGTAAGATGAGTGGTGTTGAGTTTATTCTTGTGTTTTATATATTTTTTTCTATTCTGCTTCATTACCTGAATTTGTTAACCATGGGTAAACCTTTTCCTTTGCTTCTTTTATCCCATCAACACATGTTTTTCTTGGTCTAACTTTTCCGTTTGTTTTATATACTCTGTATGTCTCTCTTCTGTCATATGATATACATATCGAAACCATCATAGTTGTTCTTCCATTATTTCGTATGGGCTTAATCTATCTGTTCTTATACTGTACAATCTGTATAGCAGAAACTTCATTTCAATCAGATTTATTATTATGTTTTTCTAATAATTCAATAATTCACTGCTGTATTGTATTTATCTTTAATTTCTTTTAGGAACAATTCATTCATAAACTCAAACAAGTACCACTGATAATTCAAAATTTATGCATAGAAGGTCATAACTTGACAGCATTCAAACTAATAATAACGCTACAGAAAGGATTAGTTTATATCAAAGATTTTGATATTGACTTACATAAAATTTTAAATAATATATTAACCAAGCAATGTGTAGCACAATTACTACATAAAGTTTTAGCTACTCGACTTGTGGATACTGAACTTGCATTTAACTTATTGTTATCTTTGAAATTAAAAGATGTCTTGCAATTAATATCATACAATTTGAAAATGTATAAAAAGGATGTGATGAAAACCAAAACAATCGCTCAACTTGCTTTGAGACTCATACGTTACCACAACATGGAAACAAATAAAGAACTTTACAGTAGTATTGTGCTGCGTGCGAAGTGGTGGAAAAAAATTGACAACTGTCAAATTGTCATGAAGAATTTCTTTACTTTTAGCAGCGCTGATCTTATTGAAAACCTTCTTAGTCATCAGCATTTAACTTTGAACATGCTTAAAGAATTTTGTTTAGATTTTGACTTAAATTTGTCAGCTTATTATCATGTATATTTAAGAAGAATGTTGCTTAATTGGAAACCAGAATACAAACTTAACGATAATGCTTATGAACAAACAAAGATTCACTTTGAGAATAACGAAGATCTGCTATATGAAAAATGCATGCAAGTTGTTGAGTTAATAGAGGACAAAAGCACATTACAAAATTTCGTAAATGGTATTTATAACACTGTAAGTTACAAAATCTATCATTTTTATTGAACTAATTTATTCATTTTTCAGGTAAATTTCTATCATTATGAGGTATTCATTTGCATATTTAAAATGCTGTCAATGTTTAAAAACAAAGATTACAAAAAAAATTTGATGTTGCTTGCTTACTTGAAATCCTATACGCGTGTTAAGAAACCCAGCGATGCAGAAGTAGAAGAATGGTATAGTGCATTTCCCGACAGCCAAAATATTGATCCCTTGTCTCAGTGGAGGATACCATTCACTTTAACTTTGTTCTCCGATAAAATTTCAAACATAATACGGCCTGAAATAAACTTGCAGACTTATACACGTTGGATTGAAGTTATTCCAATTTTGCAAACGTTAAATGTAAATGAAATTTGCAGCTACGTTATTAAAGAAATTGTAGGTAATCTGTACATTTCTTTTTTTTTATTTAATATTTTTTCTTGTAGGTTTCAAGTGGTGTGTTACAAAAAAATGTTAACAGCAATTGGATGCTGCATCCCGTGCATGAAAGTTTGTTTAAAGAAATTGACGTTTGTCTCCAGAACATGACCGATTTAGAAATTGCAACTTCTGCCATATATCACCTGATGACGCACACTCCTAAAGGTGTGATTCTTATGCTGCTACTGGAGCCATGAGTATTCCACATTTGTAAAATTTAGCCAATTTGTAAGAAATGTACTTGCACAGGCTCCAGGTGTTGCTAAGAAATCACTCCTTTGTTATTAAATTTTAAATTTTTTAAATTTTTAACAAAATAGGTGCAGATCAAGTAAATGCAGCGAAATTGTGTTTGAAATATGCATTAGAGTATAAAAAAACGAGCAACACTCCAGCAATGTCGCAAGCATTTACAAAAGTAAGATTAAATTGCTTTGGTGTACAATAAATTACACTAGTTTTTCAGGTTCAAAAAAAATTCTTATCTTTTTCGGCATGTCATATCTTGCACATATATAAACTTGGTGATGAGAAGTATACAGAAATGTCATTGCAGTCTGATGAGTTGATCAGTGCTTTATATATGGATGATAGGATACTGAAAAGAGCTGATGCTGTTGTTTTAAATTGTCCTGGTAAATTATAAATTTTTGTGTTAAAAACCGAAAAGTAAAAACTTTCTTCCAGATATTAATAAAGCTGTCGATAAACTGGCAAATTTGTATGGTATAAATATTCAAGAAAAACGACACAAATTGCTTAATGGGTGGTTAATGGATTCAGATACATCAAATTTTGATTTAGATATGACTGTACAATCGACCTTTATCAAGACGGATAATAAGGGAAGTTCTTTAGAAGATTCAAACTTAAATAATTTAAAAAGGTGTGATTCTATAAAACTCTAATTTTAAATAAATGATTAACTTTCAGGGCTGCTTATATTTGTCAAAATGACAACATATTGTACTGGCAAAAATACTTACTTAAAATAGGTATAGATGGCGATTCACAGAACAGCAATGGGAAATGTTCAAGTTTTAAGGCAAACGCTTTAAAGTGTTTTGTTATGATCTCGGATATTTCTACTATTGAAGCCTTGACATGTATATCGTACAATTGCTTCATGTAAGTTTGTCATATTCATGTAAAACACAAGTTACAAACAACAAATTTTAGGGATTACATCGATAAGTTATTTCTGGTGAGTGATTTGGAATCATTGGGATTTTCCATTGATGTTGAACGTTTAAATGAGTATGATAAAAAGGATTTATTGAGGAGACTAGCGCAAGACATTAATAATCCGACCACCGTACGAATCATGGGCTCTTTGTGCATTACATACATAATTTACGACATTAAATTTTGGGAAATTATTATTAATACTTCAGTTAAACGGAATTTGGTGTGTATGTCATCACTATACTTTGTGCAACGTTACACATTTAATTTTCAGTACATTGATCTGAAAAAATATGTAAATTTTCTAAAAAATGAAACTGGTTTCAAGTATAAGAAATGTTATATCAATGCATGGCAATCCATTATAAATAATTTATTCAATATTTATAATGAGACAGATGAACAGTTATATGACTTGTGTGTGAAAAATATGCTTATGATTCAGGTACACATAATCATGATTCACTTACAAAGCCGCCCAATGTAGATAGATATTTTTGTTTTTAGTCATGCCCAGTTTTATTTTCATTAAATTTCAAGGCAGTTTTTTATAAATGTTGTCAATTACGAAAATACGAATTTGCTGCTATTGTAACTCAATATATGACTGTGGAAGATCGAACAAAATGCATAAAGGTACGTTACTAAATACTTTACTGTCATTATATTCTTCTCTTTCAGGAATTAGAATTGCCTCATGATGATATTATTTCTAAAATTGATAAACTTTTCCCGTTGGGAATTTGTGGTAGCAAACTGGTAAGTTACATGTTAAAAATTATTTAAATATATCTCTTTGTTAGTCATCTGATTCGTTCATTAGTGATTGTAATTTGTAGGTCAAAACGTTCCTGCAGAAGACTGAAGGTTGATATAATTTACGTTCCATTAATAAAAAAAATTAATTTGTTATGTGAATTGATTTTTTTCCATTTGTTCCATTTCTTGTAATATAAAAAGTTTCTGGGTTGTATGAATTGTGTAATAAAATACAAACTATAAAAACATGCTTCAAAAGCATTTTTATTAACAAAAAAACCTTCAATTTTACAATGTAATTATCATTAGGTATAAAAACGTTAATAATTTTGGCTTTGAACATCTTTATATGAATGTTAATAAATAAAATAATATAAGAATAGTCATATACATCATGAAGAAAATATATTAATTAGCCTAATGTATTTGTACTTATACAAAAATGGCAACATTCTTTCTACAATGTACAATTTATATTTTCTTCGTTCACACAACAAAAATAACATTAAATTAAATGACAACATACAAAATCACTAATTTAAAAGAAATATATTACAAAACAAAAATATAATACAGACTAGTATTCTATACACAGTTCCTGTGTAATAATAGAGTTTTAAGAATTCTGCAAAAATAATAAATAAAACCCTAAGTGTACATTTATATAATTTGAGTGATTCAGTATAGACAAACACATGCACAAGATGTATTTGTAAATTTAGGCATCACATATAAGATAATTATTTACGAAATATGGAAAGAGCTCAATTGTAAATGTACAAACATAATTTACTGGCTAAAAGTTAAGGGAACGAGGTTTGAGGCCCGAATTACGAAGATATCGATGGGCTCGTTGGGTCAGGTCAATCTGATCTTGAGTTTGACCACAGGCAATCTTGGACCATAATACATCCAACTAAAAATAAATATTAAATTAAAACACAATACTTATAATGAAATGTTAGAAACTAGAACCTATTTGCAATTGTGAATCTATTTTGAATATTAAAGCATTGTGTTAAGTAATATTTTGTGTAATGATACCTAAAATTTCAATTACGTTTATTAAGTATTTTTATATCGAATTCAAATGGTGTTATGTTAAGTAAACAAACATGTTTAGTATACCTATAGTCGGTCATTGTGATGAAGGTAGATTTGATTGCAATAAAACAATTAGTAAGAAATAATGTAGAAATTTTAATAATTTTCAAGCACAAAACTACAATGTACATATTAGAGACAATCCACAAAACGGCATAGCAACTTAAAGTACCGTTACATTAAAAATTGTATTCTTTTCCTTTTAGTTTTTCTAATGTTGCGTTAATAAGAATGTAAGTAGGAAAACGTGGCATTAAATTGTTAGAAATGGAAGAGAATACTATTTTAACAATATACAATTAGGCTAGGCGAGGCTCACCTTAGGAGTATGGATTCCATTGGGCTCCGCAAAAGTAATGCGCTTGACTGCTGCACTACGTATACCTTGGTCTCGAGTTGAGGCACTGGCGGACGGCAGACGCTGCCAGGACAAGGATACAAAGCTACAATACCACCACAAACAACCACACGCTACATCCCAAGCCTAGCCTAAACGTATATGCCACAAACATATGCCAAAAAATGGTGCAACAATTTATATTTAAATTAACTACAATTCTGATGAATGTAAGATATGAGCACCCATAGTATTAATTTTTGACGACCTGACTTGATAGTCACTTAAACCTATATAATAAATTATCAAAGTGCAACAACTAAAACTAAAAATAACTTAGAGGGGAAAAAAAGTGCGTCTATCTACAAAATAAAAATTATAAAATATAACAGTTAGCAGTCGTGCTAATTTTTGGTAACGCACTATAAGTGACTGTATATGCTATGCATTTATTTTAAAATTAACAACACAAGTAACAAAAACAAATCGTACAAATGACGATTCATCAAGAATTATTTTAAACTGAATAAAATCAGTGAAAATTAACAAAAACACAAATTACAAATAAAGTAGATAAAATGAGTTTTTAAACTAAAAACATTCCATACAATGTATATTTATAATACACACAAGAAAAGTAAACTATATTAATCATTAAATTGAATTTTAAATGCACATCTTACGTCTTTGAATAGATAAAAATTTTAGGTCTGTACATCTTATTAATTATTAGCCGAATTATATTTGCTAATAAGACATTCATTTTCATTTATATCAGTTCTATAGATTTTATTTCAAACAATGTAAAAGCCAACACCCAATACAATCAAATAAACAAACCCAATTTATCTAAGTTATTTGCTTTTACAATGAAATTCACTTATTTCACAACGAAAATTTTTACACGATACATATAAATACTTGCGTATTGTGTGATGATTGATGATATAAGCAATTGTTGTGGAAGATTATATTTATGATATAGGAGACTAGAAGGAAGAAATTGGGTTTGAACATAACAACTTAAGTACATGCACATGCAAACAAATAAAAAAATAATAATGTGATGTGAAGAAAATAGTTGACACATGAAATAAGTGTCATCAAGTAATCTAAAAACAAAAATGGTAACAAAAAAAATCAAAGCTACCAGAGTTATTAATACAAACAGGTACAAGTATTGGGTTTGGTTTTTGCAGGATTGGTAGGTTAAATATGATCTCCATAAAACCATCCATGTACCTTGGATGATCCCGTGTGTGTATCATCCATCAATCCAACACCCAACGAATCTTTCATTAGTGAAGGCGTTGAAAATATCATCGACACATCGCTGCCTAACAATGATTTACTCTGTAATAAAAATTTATATTTAATTTCTTGTTTATGTATAATTTAATGATAAAATGTGTGCAAATCTACTTACGGGAGTTTCTATTGCAACTGATAACTCTGGAGAATTCTGCGAAGTCGTCGCCCACGCTAAAGCTTTACGAACTCGCTTATTGGGAATATTTTCTTTACCGCTGGCAAACAAGGAGGACTTTCTTTTTCCAGTCAAATATCCACTGTCATTCTATAATAGTAAAAATAAATTAATTAAATTATTATTATAAAAATGGAATTTAATGTTAATAAAAAGGAAGAAAGAATCAGCTAAAAGATTGAAAGGATAAGAATAAAATATCAAAACCAACTAAAAGAAATCAAAAGGCAAGGTACCAAGAAATTAAAAACAGAAAAGAGGTAAAATATACAGAGTGGCCCATCGAAAACGAAATAGACGCGTTTTCAGGTATTTAAAGGTTTTTTTTAAAACGCTCAGACAGGTCAATTTTTTTTGGAAGAGGGACAAATGTTTTAGCTATTTGTAGTCACCTAGTTGCAACCCTAAAGGGGGGGGGGAGTTCACCATAAAATATTTAAATGGAAAGTGGTATTTTCAAACCTATCACTTGAAAGAGCAATCGATGGGCTTTACAGATGTGTTTGAATTTTTAAATTCTGATCATTATTTCCCGAGTTATTGAACTCTGAATATTCAAACTGTAACTAACAAAAAGCGCAATGCTCCAAACCGAGTAGATACCCCTTGGTTTTCAATATTTTGGGGCAAAACATGTGTCCTTGCTAAGAAAATTCACCTGTTTCAGTATTTTTTAAGCAACTAATGTCCAAGGTGACATAAAAAATGAAGAAAGTTTGAATATTTAAAGCTCACTAACTCGGGAAGTAACAATAAGAATTCAAAAATTCAAACACATCTGTAAAGCCCATCGATTGCTCTTTCAAATGATATGTTTGAAAATACCACTTTCCATTTTCAAAAATACGCTCCGACCGGCGTCAGGACGCCAAAAAGTAAAAAAATTATAATTTTATAAATTTTTTTATCAAGTCA
>JAFFZR010007746.1:0-13207 GCA_018397195.1 Lethrus apterus | reverse complement strand
TAAAATAAATTTGTTTTGCTTTTTCAGTTCGTTTCTTTTTATTACTTTCTTCTTAAAATAAATTTGTTTTCCTTCATTCGTTTTTTTTTTCTATTATTTTGTCTTGCCGTTTGTTTTTTTTTTTGTAGATTACTTTCATTTCATTTTGTAGATTTCATTTCTTATTAATTTATCTATTTTTACATTGTATTGTAATTTTTCATTTTTTCATTTTCATATCGAATTTATACTTTCATACTTCCTCGAGTATTTTTATAGCATATTTTTTGTGTGATTTTTCTCTTAATTCTTTCTGTCGAGTTGTCTGTAAATTACAATTTCGAGGAATTCAAACAAATCCTAAACTTTTCTTTTCGAAGGAATTTTCTCAATTAAATTGATCGGAAAATGAATGAAACTCCATAGAATAGATTAATTTCAAAATAAAATTCCCAATTGATTGTGGTCTTTATTTTTTCAATTTTTTAATTCTATCTTTTTATAATAATTTATAACATTTTTTTTTTTTGTATTTTTGTCCGATCTTATTTTTCAATTGTATTTTTGTTTTTTTCTATTTTTTCGTTTTTTTAAAGTGGCGTATTTTATTTTTTTATTTAATTCCATTTTTAATAGGCCCGAGTCTCAAAGGGAAAATTTGTGATGTATTATTTATTTAATATTTAAAAGTAATCAATATCCCGGTTGTTCCAAATAAAAGAAATTTAAAAAAAAGCAAGCGCCCCGAGTTAATTACAAAAAAAAATTAACAAACGAACAAAAGACGACGATAAAAGCTCCAGACGAAGACGAAGACGCATTAAAATGGCAAGGCAAAGGCGATTTCGTAAAATGCTGGCGCTGCCAGATAAAACGACGCAAAAATTATTCTCTACCCCTTTTTATTTAGCGCGGCGACGTCCCCCCAACCCCCCGCGTTCATAGCACGCGGTCGTTCCGCGATCCGAAACGGCGCCCCCTCGCGACCCCCGCAGCTCCCTCGCCGAAGGAAATCATTTATCAACTCTAATTGTCTCTTTCTGTGCCTTCTTTACTTCTTGCGGGTGGGCCGCCCAGTTCTTTTTGCGCGCTCCAGACTATTTGTAACCATATTTTACGAACTCGTTTTGTTGCGGCGATAAATTAGTTAAAAAATACGTCGAGAAAATCGATAAAGCTTACAAAAAAATTAAAGATTAAGTAACAAGCATTTCTGTGACATTATTCCTTTCACAGTCAATTCCACAATAAAATATTTTATACCTGGTCAACCTCCCCCACGCCATATTAACTTTAAGTTGACATATTCAAGTTATCTTGGCAAAAATTGCAACACACACGAAATGATTTAAATTAAAGGTGTCTGCAAAATAATAAAATATCCTTTCAGGGTTTTGTTGTGATTAAGATTAGATTGCGCCATCTGTTGTCGAATAGAGATAGACGTATAAGCGTTTTGATATAAAGGAAATTGGTAAAGTAGGTCCATACTTATAGAACTTGTCGTAGATGGCGCTCAAGCTATGCTTTTGTTTTATTTTTTATAAGGCACTCTACATTTTTATTTGAGGGTAATTTTTTGCTTACACTGTTAAAACAGATTTTGTATTAATGGAGTCGGACGTTCAAGTTTATATTATTTTTTTTTCATAAATCTCATAAATTCTTGATTCAGTTGCTTGGATTTATAATATAAATTTTATAATATAAATAAATATAAATAAATTTTATAATATTATTATTAATAATAATAAATAATATTTAAGTTTGATTAAATACAAATTTTCTATTACTAATTTTAATTGTTTATGCATCATTTATTACAGAAATGTTTTTCCCATTTTAGAAAACATCATGTATTGGGTTTTTTATTTATTTCTTTTTTTAATTTCTCAAATTTATTTAACAAACCCAATGTTTTTGGCAATGTAGGCTTCATTGTTATAGTTTATCCACAAGTTTTAAAAATTCTAACAACAAAATTGCAACCGAACCCAACTTTTTTTTTTATTATTAATATTATATATTTGTATTGTATAAGTTTTTAAAATGTTTCATTCTAACAAAATTATGAAGTTTTTAAATTAAATTAAATTTTAGAAACTTTAATGTAAAAACCAAAACGTCATTCAAAAAAAAAAAAAAAAATACATCACATATTTAGGAACTCAATCTCGATTAATTATTTGGGTTTCTCCAGCGCGCTTAAATCAAATAGCAATTTTGGATTTACTTTCAAATTTACTCACAAATTATTTTAAAGTTTGGGTTTATTGGCATTAGTTTGCTTTATAGACGTTAGCTGAAGTTTTTTTTAACAATTCTGTATTACATTTACAACCAGCCTCACTTTAGTTCATAAACCCAAACCTTGCCAATGAAACAAACAAGAAAAACTGGAAAACTACATTTAAAAAGTGCATCCAACCCAAAAACTGGATTGGGTTCGTTAGCATCTTAAGATCAGTGCAAGTTTTTTGAAATGGGTTTTTCGGTTTCAAGTTCGTGCCCAAGTTTTGAAAAACTTAATTCCAACAAATCCAATCCAGCATTTAAATCCTTATTTAAATAATTTTTTCATGTCAAGAATGCCAACTTTTGTTTTTATTTTTTTTTTTGCATTTAATGTTATTCTTTAGGATTTAGATTTTTTTTGAAATATAAGTTTCAAAACTTGACTCATAGGTCTAGAAATACTGAACTTAAAATCCGAATCCAATTTTTGGGTTGGATGCACTTTTTAATTGTAATTTTCCTGTTTTTCTTGTTCGTCCGCAAGGTTTGGGTTTATGAACTAAAATGTGGCTTAGGTTGTAAATGTAATACAGAATTGTTAAAAAAACGTCAGCTAACGTCTATAAAGAAAACTAATGGCAATAAACCCAAGATAAAAACTTTGAAATAATTCCTCAAGTAAATTTGAAATAAACCCAAAATTGCGATTTAAGTGCGCTGGAGAAACCCTAATAATGCAGTAATATGTAATCAAAATTGGGTTCCTATGGGTTTTTCGAAATATTGTGAATTTACAATCGAGTATTAAGTTTCGATTAATTCTTGTCTGAATGAACAAAGATGATCATTATGAGCTAATTGGATACTTTTGGTTGGATTTGGTTTTAAGAGTCTAATTGGGTTGATCACGTTGTGCTAGTTTTGAGGTGGCTTTGAACGTAAATTTAATAAACGTGTGGCTTTGTATGAGCTTCGTTTAATTTTGTTGACTATGTTGAGTATTTTTTAAACAAGTTTGGGTTTTTTTACTTTCAAGGTTTACCCACAGGACCGATTATCCGATTATTTATCGATTATCACTTCTGTGACAAAATGTGCTTTTACAATCTTTGATTTTATTAACTGGGTTTATAAATAAATTTGTATGACAGGAATCTCGCTTTAAGTTTAGAACGAAGTTAATGTTCCTATTTAGAAATGAGTTGGGTTTTCATATGAAAAGAGAACTAATTCAAAATAAAATCAAAAAATTCCATTTTTTGAGTATTTTTTTCAATTTTTTGTTACCATTAAAGCAATAATTTTTATTTATTTTTTTATCCTTGCATCCTGCTTGTTTTAATTTCTTATCGTACTTTTTCATTACTTTCTTTTGTTTTTTGTTCATATTTTTAAATTTTACCGACTTTTTATTATTATTTTATTATTCTATTTAAAAAATCAAAATGAAGAAATAAATACTTGTTTTGTGTTTTTATTTATGTTTATAACTATTTTTATGTTTTTCTTTTGAATAATTTTTCCTGTTTTCTTTATTTATTTTGTTCTCTTTAGAAATATTTTTCATTTTTAAATTTTTTGTTGTTCTGTTTGTATATAAAAATACATAAAATTATAAGAATTAAATAAATAAAATATATAAAATATACAAGTTAAGGCAAAAGAAAATAATAAATTAACGTCAAATATATTTATTACCCGACGAAGATCACGAAACACATCTTTATATTTTTTAATATTGTGTGTCGTAATAAATATATTTTATTGCACTTGCGTTTTAATTGGTTGCACGCTCAAGAAAGGAAAAAAAAGATAAATAAATTAATTAAACAGAAAAAAATATATTTCGAAAAAGAAATAAAAACTCATTAAATAGTATGAATTAAACAAAAAACAAAACAAAAATAGAAACTTAAAAGCAAAAGAAAAACTGAAAACAATAGAAAATGAGAAATAAAATAAATCGGGTATATTTTTTTAAAATAAATAAGAGTGACAAGAAAAAAATATAATGACAAAAGCGATATACAATTTAAATTAAAATTAAAATATTTAATAATACTACACATTTCTTTGAGTATTTGTTTTATTTCTTTCGAATTTTTCTTGTTGCCACTAGCATTTGTTATAAATTTTTATTATTTTTTTTGTTTTTATATTCATGTTTTTATTATTTTATTTAGAAAATCTAATTGAAGAAATATACAATATAATGGTTTTATGTTTACATTTATTTTTATACCGGTTTTAAGTTTTTTCTAAGTTTCAAGATATAATAAGTTTCTTAAAACATAATTCGAATTGGGTTTATCCAATTTTGTGAATTTTAGGTACTTTATGCAATATATATTTTGTCGCTTGTTGCATCGATTTTCTTCACACACTATTATTTCAGCTGTTATTAACTTTCCATACGTAACCGAACACAAAACCCATGTCGTGGATTTTAAGATGTTTTAAATTTGGGTTTAGCGCTATGTTTTATTTAAAAACGCATTAAGTGTGGATTACGTGAGCGATTTAAAATTTTGAATTTCAATTTTGGGGTTTGCAGCTTCCGATTTAAAAATTTTCCCGGTTCAATTTTCGATGTTAAGAATTTTATTTAAAAATGTTGTTGGTTTTAACGGAATTTTTTGCTGCGATTTGAATTACGATTTTGGGTTTGGGTATGCGCAGCGGGTGAAATAAATAATTTTTCCTCTTAAAAAAAAAAATGATTGGGATTAGTTGCTATGTTAACACGTCATTTTAGCTGTCATTTTAGTTAACATTTGCAAGTCTTAAACAAAGAGTTGTCAATTTGTTTTTTAAAATAATGTCAAGACTTTTAAAAGGATTTCCTGTGTGTGTGTGTGGGTGTTGTGGGTATGTGTGTGTGTGTGGTGTATACATAGATCGACAAAACTAGGCAACGCCTATAGTATCCAGGGTAACGCAACCAACCAATGAGGTATAAGTATTTCGCGTCTTACGTACGAACATCGAATTTTTGAGCGGAACTTAGACGCTCGGCGCGCTAAGGGCCATTTTCGTGCGAGATGGGGGTTTCGAATTTTTTACGAGGAGGCGCCTTTACGGTCCGGATACGCGACGCGAACGACGTAAGGAGTGGTTTTGGAAAGGTGAAGTAGCAGGGAGCGACGGGGTGGTTCGGTCGGACGGAGCTTTTCTCCCCAAAAAGGGGGTAGTTTTAAGGGTTACCTCTTATCCTTTAGGGTTATTTCAGTCCGAGATTGAATTTCTAATTTCTGTTTTTGATTAAATTTATGTTTGTAGTTTCTGGAGCGGACCGTGGCGGGGGGCGGGCCGGGGTAAAGACACCGGACCGCGTTTCTAAAGAGCTGGGGGTCGCTTCTGTTCGCGATAGATAACTAACTTCGGAGGGATTTAACCCGTACGAAGGTTTTGTTTATTATTTTCTTACAAATTCTGTCCATAAAATTAATGAAATCCGTTTTTCATTTTGTTACTTTTTTTGACGTAACAAATAAATTGCTTTATTTTTTTTCTAAGAGTTTTATTAAACTATCGTCGATTGTTGAAAATGGTGTAAAAATGTTATCTATCAGATGGAAATGTAATACGGAGACAATAAAAGAAAAGCTAATTATTTCAAAAAAGTACAGTCAGCGAAGATTCTGGCTATATGAGTAAATTCTTACAGTAAACTGGAAAAATTTAGTCAGCTACAATTCTAAATGAAAGAAATATAGACGAAAGAAACAAACAATAAATCTATGTTTTTTGATTATATCTAGTTAGTTCACCTATACAGGCTGTTCCGCTACCGCTATGCAACATCTTTTTTCCTTCTTTGGGTTTAAGTATCTAGTTTTGAGTTTAATTATTCAGCGTTGGGTTTAAGTATTCAGTTTTGGGTTTAAGTATTCAGTTTTGGGTTTAAGTATTCAGTTTGGGGTTTAAGTATTCAGTTTGGGGTTTAAGTTTTTAGTGTTGGGTTTAAGTTAGCAGTTTAGGGTTTTAAGTATTCAGTTTTTGGTTTAAGTTTATTAAGCAACTTTGGGTTTAAGTGTATAAATTCGGTTTTAACTTTATTGAGTTGGGTTGGTAACATTTGCTTTTGCTTTTGGGTTTAAGTTTCTAACTGTAGGTTAAAATTCCTCAATGTGGGTTCAAACGTTCAAGCTTCTCAATGTCGGTTTAAACTTGCAGTTGGTTTAAGATTGTAAATTGGGGTTTAATTTTATTGATTTGGGTTCGATACGGGCGTTTTATTATCTTACTTGGGTTTTGTGTCTGTAGTTGTGGTTTTAAACTTTTAACATTAAGATTGCAGATGTGCAAGTGCAAGTTTGTTTTTAACTGTAAATTTTTGAACGATTCATTTTCGATTTTATTTATTTATTTATTTATTTATAATATATAATGTCAAAAACCTAAAAACAAAGTTTTTTTGTTTAAGTATTCAGTTTTGGGTTTAAGTTTATAGTTTTGGTTTTAAGTTCATAGTTTTGATTTTAAGTTTCTGGTTTTGGATTTAAGCACGCAACTTGGTATTTAAGAAATGACATTTTAACTTTATTGAGTTGGGTTGCTCACATTTTATTGTTTTGCTTTTGGGTTTAAGTCTCTCACTGTAATTTAAAATTCCTAAATGTGTGTTTAAATTGCAGATGTGAATTTAAGCTTCTAAGTTTATCTTTAACTGTAAACTTATGAACGATTCATTTTATATTTTTTATTTATAATATCATGTCTAAAACCTAAAAACAAACAGTGAATTTCAAATCTATAAAATTCACACACAAAAATGCCAGAAAGTCAAAAATAATGGAGAAAAGAGGCGGAAAGTGGGAAGAAGTTAAACTGAGATGGTTAAACTAAGATGGATAGGGGAGCCGATGGAAGAAGTCAGAGAATGGATGTATCTAGGATGGGTCGTCAGGAAGAACAACAGTGCGGATATCATATGAAGTATGCGACCAAAAAACAGCAGAAGAAGACTTGCGAAGAATTATTTGGGATAGGAGAGAAATTGGAAGGAACAGAGTATATATGGAGGACCTGTGTCAATAGTATCCTAATGTATGAAGTAGAGGTACAGGGGGTTAAGAAACGCAAGTACTTGGAGAGACAACTCCAAAGGTGGAAGAAAAGAGCCATAAGACTACAGAAATCGACACCGGAATACATCGTCCTTAATGAGACGGTATGAGAAGATAGAGTTATCTTGAAAAGCTAATTTCTCGAAAACGAATCTATGGATTTTAAAAATTGATACACCGTTGAAATGCAAATTACGTAAGCTTTTAAATTAGGTATCACTCAACCTCTAGTGTAATTTAAGAATTTTACGGTTGGCACCCCTGCGGCTAAGGGATTGAAGATATGGCGATCATTTCTTCGCCAAAAGTGTCCCCCATTCTTAGATATTGAGGGTATACACCTGTATATATACACAAGAGCAGGATGGAGGCGTTAGAATTGGAAATGGAAGCAGCATGGGGTATGGTACAGAAGGTGAAAATGTGGCAGTCCGACAAGAGCAGGTTGGAGTAAATAAGAAAAGCGAAGCACAACAACAGATACAATGACATATATATACATATAAGATGATACTTGAAAGAAGGACGGCGGCTGGGGAAATAACTATTATGCGGGAACGAAGAAAGAGCCAACAAGTATTGGATGAGGGAGGAGTGTGGCAGATGCAGATTCTGTGGGGAAGGGAATTTTGGGCATTGGTGGTCGAACTGCAAGGGACTGAATCCGGAAGAGGACAAAGCAAGAGGAAGGAGGTGGTGGAGAATCATGAGCGAAACATGAGAACGATTACACTAAGAAAATGAAAGGGCAAATGAAGCGAAGAGACAGGAAAGAAGACAAGGTTTTGCTATGTTAATGCCAAATAAAGGCGTAGCTGGGAAAGTGTCGTGCTTACTCAAGCGACGTTTCTAAATGTGTTATTAAAGACGAGATAATTATTAATGGAGGTCGTCTTTTAAACGTAAACTACAAAATCTTGCCTAAGTTATGAGGATTTTCCCCCATCGAGTTAATTGCAACATTTTATCATTCAAATTGCGAAAGTTTCGCCCCATTTATGGGGACACTAAGAAGTCTAATAAATTCGCACACAAATTATTTTAATAGACCGATATTAACTCGTTACGTACGACTCCGTCGCCGTGTGTGTTTATTTCAAATTATAGTTTGTGACGACGACTATTTGCTGGGATTTTGATTAACTCGAGGCGGAAATTTTTTAAAGAAAATTGTTTATCATTAATCAATCAATAGGTTGTGACGGGGGTCGTGTCGGTGTTTTTCTTCGCGAAACTCTCGGCACATGACAGATTAAATTATCGAAGTTTCTAGTGAATTTAATTTCGAACTTCCTCATCCTTTACGTAACGTTTCCTATCGACTTGCTTTCGGAGTTCACGGCGCGTTGCTTTTGTCAAGATCGTTTGATATTCTGATGCAGATCTTTGTAACCTGATCAGCACCAGAAATCGTTTATTAATTTTAAGGATTAATTACGTTAATGCAAGTTAGAAAAAAAAAAAAAATAACCTCACTAAACGAACTAAATTATATTTATTTTTAAATTTCCCATTAAGGCATTTCCCCAAAGAAATTTCTTGCAACACTTACTTCTGGTTTTCGACTCGTTCTTAAATTGTTTCTTGTTTTCGTGTCTTCTATTTATGGACGTTTGTATGTAGAGGTTGTCTATGGAAAATGGAAGGACGATGCGGAAGAAAAATTTACCAACACGAGGAAATGGAGAGTTGAATAAAAAGAAATATTTCAATTTTTTTTCAAAAAAAATGAATAAAGTTATCTGTAATTAATACAAAGTAAACAGACCTAAATTCTAAACTGATAATCGAACATGAAATCAATTTATTTTTAATAAGGTTCGTTTTAGATAACCGGTTCTTCTAGGTGGTTCCCATATGTTTAGTTCTCCCTCCTTATCACCCATCCATAGATCCATAGATATAGCCATTTTTTACCTCCTCTATTCCCTCCCCTTTCCATCGTAACTTTATCGCTTTTCTCTTTCCGCCTCCTTTTCTAAAAACCATCAGTTTAGATTACCCTGTGTTCAGGCCTCTCTTATTTAAAAACTGTTCATGCCTCGTAACCATACCATTTAGCCCGCTTTCTCTATCCGCTAGCAACACTAGGTCATCTGCAAATGCTAAAGACCATAATCTTCTACATCCCAGCTTGACCCTCCATCTTGTCGGTTGCTTAACACCTCCTCCAACACTGATATATATATGCTGAAGAGCTGCAGGCTTAACGAACTACCTTGTCTTAGTCCCCTGACAGTTCTAATCTAATACGACTGCCCCCCCCCCACCTTAACACCAAGTTTACTCGTATATTTTTTCTATCCACCTTGTGAGTCCCCTGTCCAACCCTTTTTTCCTCATTATCTCCCCTAATGTCCTCCTGACCACAGTGTCGAATGTTACCTTTAGGTCCACAAAAAATGAATGATTTTTTCTCCTGTTTCCTCCGTCTCTCTTCCTGTCAAATAGTTTAATACGTAGAGATTGTTTCTTCTGAAACCATTATGCCCTTCTAGTAATATGCCCTTTTCTTGCACGTCCTTCCCCAGGACACTTACGTATGTCTTATACGCAGTGTTCATCAATGTGATCTCCCTGTAATTCTTTGTGCTATTCTGTTTCTATGTTAGATTTTGTTGGGATTCTAATGGATTCCGTAATGGCAGAAACGAAAACGCATCTTCCTCGCTAGGATATATATATAGGAAAACATATAATTTTTCTGGAGATAAAAGAAAGAAAGAAGAAGTGTAGCTCAAAACGAAGAAAAGCACAAACCAGATGGAGATATGAGAAATTTTATGTCGTAGAAGGAAACAACAGAAGACTTTATACAAAAAGTGAAAATTTCTAATCATTCTAAATATTTGGTATTCTGTGGACTAGTTGCACATTGGATTTTCTAGAAGTTTATTAGGTTGGGTTAGATCGCTTTAGGTTGGATTAGTTCGGTTACAGTGAATTAGGTTTGATTAGATTGCGAGCGCAAGTTACGCAGACGACATTGGATCAAATTATACAAATGGAACATTTTAGGTTTTGTAAAATTTTGATTTGTTAAGATTTAGGTTGGACCACGCAGGTGCACAAGCTCACCATTAATCTTTAAAGGAATTAATTAAAGGAATCATTAAATTTATCTCCATCTCAATCAACTCGTTTATGGGAAAGGCTATGTATGCAGAGTTGTATAGCGTAAGTGAGGATGCGATGCATGTCAGGTACGT
This sequence comes from Lethrus apterus, assembly GCA_018397195.1. Classification (NCBI taxonomy): domain Eukaryota; kingdom Metazoa; phylum Arthropoda; class Insecta; order Coleoptera; family Geotrupidae; genus Lethrus; species Lethrus apterus. The sequence continues at coordinate 2,715 of JAFFZR010007746.1, read as the reverse complement.
GAATTTCTAGCCATTTCTGAAAGAAAATCCAGTAAAATTCCAAAAATTGCAAGAGAACTTGGCTTACGTGAGAAAATGGGTTGAAACAGAACCAAAGTTTATTTTAAAGGAAAAGGGAATGGATAAAATTGGGATTAATTAATGCAAAGCATGACTCTATATTTTGGGTGAAGAATGGATGGAAAGGAAGAGAACGTTTCATAATTCTGAATAAAAATAAGCGAAAATTGATACTTGAACATGGGGAAGGAAAAGGGAATTGGGGAGAAAAAAAGGAACTGAGTGTACGCAATAGTATAGATGGCCAGAAAGAAAAAAATATGTTGAACTGAAGATGTGGAGGAAATAAGTGTGAGTACAATACTAACTTAAATTAATTGACATCTACGAGTAATTCTCAAAGTTGAACATCTTAGAAATTTTAAAATACAGGTGGAAAAGGTTTAAATGCTAAGCAGAAGCAGAAATGGTGGAAAATGATTACTGAATGTGCAGGGATGATTGTACAATAATAAAGTCTGAGGTTTGATTTGTGATATGCAGATGGAGAATAATAAGGGCCCAAGTACAGAACCTTGAGGAACTTTAAATTTTAGGAAAGTCACAGGGCAGTTCTAAAATTGCATTACTTCCATCAAAAGTATTATTCTCTGTCGTTTTAAATAATTATACTTCATTTACTTGTGAGTAAATTTTAATAAAATCAATTTATTGTTTTTTATTGTTTCTTCTTCCGACACGTTTTTTTTTTCTGTATGGGGGTTAGAGTGAATAATGGGCAACAAAATTCAAGCAAAAAAATCGCTCCTCGTATTAAAAAAAATATATATTGTTTGTACTTCCGATTATACCAGAAGTGATTTTAAAACATTGTTTAAATTTAAACGAAAAGTTGAAAATCGCAACCAGTTCAATGTTTTTAAAGTATTTCGGTCTTTCTAAAAAATTGAATTAAAAGGCTAATACGTCCTGGGACACCTGTATATATACATTCTCGTATAAAAATAGAAAAAAATACACTTAACAGGGAATCGGAGAGAAAAAGAATAGGAAAAGTCTTAGATTTAAAGATGGGTTAGTGAAATATTTGTTTTTATACATTTTTAATAGAATGTCGATTTTATTTTAATTACTTTTTTTTTCAAGCCGCGTTCGTAGTTTTTATTTTATTCTTCGTATACATCACTTTTATATAAATACATTCAAATCAAAACAAACATTTCAAGTAAATCATTGTATTTTTTACATTTTGACTACATTTTGTGTTAACAAAAATTTAATACATCGTCCACATATAATTTTATTTATCATCGTTTTCTCGAGTATCAAAGACACAAACATATCAAGCACCATCCACACTACGTGTTAATTTCCCGTCTGCACCAAGCCACGTCCACACTGTGTTCTTTGTACATACTTTAAAAACATAGAAATTAATGCGAATAGAAAATTCAATAATCCCACGTTTATAAGGAAGAACATTAAAATTAATAAAATTACCTATTTTTAAAGAGTTTCCAACCGAACCCAATCAAAAACCCTATTTACAGTGCATTAATTTTTATCATTATTATATTTTTTTATTATTATTTTTATTTAAATTAATATTCATCACTATAAGAGAAAAAAAAAAAAAAGAAATTAGATGTTTTGTACATCTTGTAGTCTCGTTTTGTTTTGTTTTTATTTCAATGTCGTTACCTAATAAAATAATAATAATAATAATAATATTTTTAATAATTGTATTTGTGAAATAAAACATTGAGGTTTTTTTTGTGGATTTTGAAATGTTATTTTAATTTTTTTTTTAATTTGTAGTTCTCGATTCAATTTAATTAACATTACCTAGAGTTTGCGGTCTTAGTAGTTCGGTGCTCGGGCCGACATATAATTAATCATAATATCCAAGAGTACATTTCTCCCCGACAGTAGCTGTCAGAGTTACTTACTTAAGGTTTATGTAATTTCCTTCGCAAACCTGAGCCGTTCTGTACCCTCCACCCCGATAGGGCCCCGCATCGTGGCGTTTTACGCCCGCATCGTGCAACCCCCGTCCCCTCACCCTTTTCCTTCCGCGCGCGGCAGACTTCAAGCGAGCTTTCAAAATGGCTTCCATGCAAATTACATAGAAAACTTAAGACAGCGCGCGGATATTGAGTTAACACTTTGCGGGAAGCAACGCGCGAGTCGAGCTTTTATTCCCGGCGGGTGTAGGGTTCATTTTGGCGTGCTGCGCGTTCCCGGTCCCTTCTACCCTTTCGCCACCGCACTCTTCGCGGCAACAGTATACTAAAGCGTCTAATAGATGTGCCCGGTGCAAAACTGCTGGGATAATATTATGAAGGAAAATAGTGATCGATTTTAATTTTAAGGGCTTCAAGCTTAAATTTGATTAGCTTAAACAAAGGAAATTGCTTTAAATCAAAATTTATGTTTTATGGTAGAGATTTAGCAAATAAATGTTAAATTATCGAAACTACTTCTTTATCTGTCACGTATGAATAAACCTAAAGAAATCTGTCATAAATAATTATATATACAGTGTGGTGATAAAGTTTGGAACAAAATTCATAAAAGCGTTCTATAATGTTTTTAAGAAAATCGCTCGGACAGGTCAATTTTTGTTTTTGAAATGCCGTCTTTTGACGTTAATTTTTTTGGAATGTCGTCATTTGTTTTTGCACAATGACGTCATCATAATTTTTTTTAAATGAC
>JAFFZR010007745.1:0-13286 GCA_018397195.1 Lethrus apterus | reverse complement strand
TGACGTCATTATCGATTTTTTTAAATGACACCTTATTTTTTTCTTTTGCTTTTGATAGACCTCCTTGATGTTTAAGTTGTGATTACCGAATTAATTCTTTACATAAGAACTTTTCTGAAAAAAATAGCCTTTTTCTTCAAAAAATTAAAATTTTTGCTTAAAACAAAAATTTAAATGTGGCATTTATTCAAAAAAATTGTTATGTAAGGTACCATTTTTTTTACATCACCGTTTAAGTAGTAAGAAAGTCTATTAAAAACAGAAGAAAAAAGTGGGGGTTGTCATTTATAAAAAATTATGATGACGTCATTGTGCAAAAACAAATGACATCATTCCAAAAAAAATAACGTCAGAAGACGTCATTTCAAAAACAAAAATTGACCTGTCCGCGCGATTTTCTTAAAAACATTATAAAACGATTTTATGAATTTGGTTCCAAACTTTATCACCACACTGTATTTATACCACCATTAATAATATTTTTTAAAATTTGTTAATTCCTAAAAGCCTCAATATTGACATATTAACAACTTAAATTAAAAAAAAAATAATAATAAAATTGTATAATAATAAAATAATAAAACAATACAAAAGAAAAGGTTATACAAAATTAGAACACAGTCGCAGTCCACAGAATAATAGCATTAACTAAGTATTTAAATACTTTATCATTATTATTGAAATTTCTTTCTTTTTAGATTTCCTCCAAATCTTGCGACGGCAGCTAGATACTTACCTTATTTGGTGGCATTCAAACTGCAAATTTATATGTACTGTCTTGCAGGAGAGAAAATTGCCGAACAGGTATATTAATTACTACATCCACGTCATAAAATATACAGAACTTTCAAAATTCGTTCAACTAAGGGATAAATTGTCCTTTTTAACATATTCATACATCTTCGAGTTTAAATATCACGATTTCTGGTGCCCTTTTTCCTATGTCTTACCGGTATATTGCCCTGACTTGTATATTAGTGATTCTGATACACTTTTCTTAGCATACAGGAAAAAATATATCAGAACTTTTAAGGCAGCATCATACAGGTGGTGATAAAGTTTGGAACAAAATTCATAAAAGCGTTCTATAATGTTTTTAAGAAAATCGCTCGGACAGGTCAATTTTTGTTTTTCAAATGCCGTCTTCTGACGTCAATTTTTTTGGAATGTCGTCATTTGTTTTTGCACAATGACGTCATCATAATTTTTTTTAAATGACTACCCCCACTTTTTTCTTCTGTTTTTAATAGACCTTCTTACTACTTAAACGGTGAGGTAAAAAAATTGGTACCTTACATAACAATTTTTTTGAATAAATAACACATATAAATTTTTTCTTTTAAACAAAAATTTTAATTTTTTGAAGAAAAAAGGTATTTTTTTCAGAAAAGTTTTTATGTGAAGAATTAATTCGGTAATCACCACTTAAACATCGAGGAGGTCTATCAAAAGCAAAAGAAAAAAATTAGGGGTGTCATTTAAAAAAATCGATAATGACGTCATTGCACCTTAAAGCTTCAATCTTCGTCTTGGATACATAAATTACTGTTATTTGCTTTAATTTAGAATGTTTACGATTATTATTTATACTAAATTATAACCACTGACTATCTGAAGTAAATGTGTCATTTACTCAAAAAAATTGTTGTGTGAGGTACCAATTTTTTTACATCACCGTTTAAGTAGTAAGAAGGTCTATTAAAAACAGAAGAAAAAACTGGGGGTTGTCATTTAAAAAAGTTTATGATGTCGTCATTGTGCAAAAACAAATGACGTCATTCCAAAAAAATTAACGTCAGAAAACGGCATTTTAAAAACAAAAATTGACCTGTCCGAGCGATTTTCTTAAAAACATTATAAAACGCTTTTATGAATTTTGTTCCAAACTTTATCACCACACTGTATACATAAAAAAGTAAGATTAGATATTTTATCGCGGATTCGTTACTTTCATTTTTCTTGACAATAGGAAACTTTTAGCTTTAATTTGTCATAAAATTTTAAGTACCTTTTAAAAAACGTATATTCAACCTTTTATTGAACAATTAATTCCATTAAATTAATATATATGCTGCCGTTAATTTTGAGTTCCGTAATTAATAATTTAAAATTGACCCATAATTGACCATTTAAAACATAGTACACACAAACTTACAGTCAGTACATTAATTTTTGTTTCTAATGACTAATGACTTGACTCATCTCGATTTTTATAGCCACAAAATTTATCAGAACTTTCCAGACATAAAATGGTAAAAAAGAAAGTTTAATAAAAAGATAAAAATTGCCAAAGGCAATGTTGGGTTTAGATCAGCCAAAAGTAGTCAAGTAGCATTCATATCTTTTTGGCTTATCTTTGGACATACTACATAATGGAAAAACACTTAAATACACGCATTTGTTACATAATATTTATTTATATACAGGTCCTGCATATTAGCTCCGTTCTTCCATTTCTCATTTCCTGTTACACTTAGAGATTTCTACCAAAGGCAGCGTTTAACTAGAGATAAATGAGCAGTTCAGGATATTATTTTTGAATATACAGCGTGTCCCGATAAAGATCTGTGTGGTCGCGTGCCATTTTTTTAAATGGGACACCTAGTATCTGTTTGCATAGTTCGAATTGTTTTGGGGGTATCTATTGATATTTAACTTTTTTTCGAATTTTATTCATGCATTCCGCCGTAATAAGCGATTACTTCAACAAACTTAATTTTACGTACTACCTTTAAAGAAATCGCTGCGGCTACAAATATTAAATTTAAGAGTAATTATTTGGCTTATCTTTTAGCAAGGGTTGACGGATGCTTCAGACAAAGTTTTGTGTCATTGCAATATACAGGGTGTTTAAAATTCATTACGACATTACGAAAAATTCATCTTCATAGTTCTAATTTTTTTTCAAATGGATCACCCTGTATGTTTTTACGTGAATATTTGTAGAATTCAATTCTGCAGATTTTTCATACAACGATCATATGGCTGTCTTTAGCCGTTTACTAAAATATCGCCAACATTCTTATTTGCAACATTTAATTAATAATAAAATAAATAAGTATGAATAAACACATAACTAATTTTATAAAAAGTTTTCAAAATGTCTTCCATTTCTATTTAAACAAACATGAACACGATTTTTAACAGAATTTTCCACTCTTCTTAGTATATCGGCTGTAATACTTTAAAACGCATTTCGATTACGTTCATGCATTTAAATAAAATTTGATAATAATAAACTAGGTTTAGAAATTCTTAAATTAAAAATTGTCACAATCGACGTCTTATTTATTATTTAAAAGGATATACGTCAAAATGTTGTATTGATTGAAGCCTGACCTAATAATAAGTAACACTGAGGTCATGATACGTGGAAAATCCTAGTGGGTGATTTTAATATAAATTTTAATGTAAAGTCCCACAGTCATAGTCAACTAACCTGGGTTGTAAAATCTTTTGCACTAAAAGCTAGAATTTCAGATTTCACAAGAGTTCATCGTCCTGTATTGATAACATCTTCACAAATCTTCCTGTCGAAGCATGTGAACTAGGTATATATGATCCATCTATATCGGATCATAAAGGTCAATATTTGACTATAAAAGGTGAAGTAGAAAATCACCTTGTTGTATGGAGTAGACATATAAAGAGGAATTGAAAATTTTAAAAACATGCTGGTGCAATTAAATGGACTATTTTCTACCTTGACAATCACAAAATAAATCATATCTTCAATGCTGTTTAATATTTACAGTCAGCTCATGAATGCTTCCCATTAAAAAAATCACAGGTACATAAACCACCACTGGTTTAATGATGATTTAAGAAAGAAAATGCACTTAAAACTATCTGCTCGGTAAGGAACGATCATCAACTGTACTGTGAAACATTTCAAACACAAACAGAATACAGACAATCAATAAATTTGGACAAAAAATCATATAGTAAATTCCTACTAATTGACTGCTGGAAACTCATTAACCATGAAACTAATAACTATAAAGGTGAAAATACTCCTGTGATTATTCCAGGAAATGAATTGAACAAACGTTTTATTAGGGTTGCAGAAGCCATCATTAAGTCTTTACCAAATGTTATACACACTGTAGTTTTAATAGTAACAATACCTCGACTTCATGTAATTTTGTCCTATATCCAGGCAACATTACCAGAAGTAGGAAATTGTCAGGGGCCTTGAGGCAGGAAACACTTTACCCTGTGTTATCAACAAAGGCTTTTGACTGTCTCCCACAACTTACTCTTAAATAAATTATCGTATTAAGGTGTACGAGGTGTTGCACTAGAGATGTTTAGATCATATGTGTGTGATAGGCATCAGTGTGTTATTCTTAATAAAAAAAAAACGATTTTCAATCCTCAAACTGTGGAATTCCCCAGGGATCTGTTTTATGGCCCGTACTTTTCATAATTTATATAAATGATATTTCCAACTACATGTTTCCCAGTGAGTGTATGTTCACTGATGTCTATTGTCGTTAACTCTAGTTCAGAATTTGATGAATTATCAAGAATTTTAAGAAGAAGAATATTAAGAAGAAGTAAAATTCTGAAACCTAGCTTACCTCCAATTTTCTAAAACTAAATCAATGCAAGAAACTATTGATATCGAGTAATAACAAACTCACTAGGAGAGAAAGCTACAACTTCTTAGGAATTAGTATTGACGACTCTGAACTGGTCTAGCCATATTGAAAAACTAAGTCACAAGCTTTCTACACAAGCTATTTGTGATGAGACAACTAAGAAATATTCTCAACCTTGACATTCTTAAAGTAATCTATTATTTAATTTTTCATACCCATATCACCCGTGGGATTTTTCTTAAACTAAAACTATGGAGATATATTTAGAGATATAAGGGAGGAAGATGTTAAAAAAAATATTTGGAGGTAAGAAGTTTGAGTGGGTGTGGAAAAGGAGAACTCTACGATCTATACAAAGAATGCAATATAACAAGAGTTGTTAAAGCTCAAATGATAAAGTGGAAGGCCGAGAGTAAAAAATGATAATCAAAACGCTTAAAGTCTGCATTAAACAAAATTCAAATAAATTATTTTAAAATTTGAAAAACCAAGAATAATTTTAAAGTTTCATATGTAACCTATATTTGCAACTGTAAATTTGGTTGCATAACTAAAGGGGTTTGATTATTTGGTTGTATGTATATTTCAATTATTGCAAAATGCGGCAACAAACAATAAAAATGGAGCGGTGAAATTTTATTTATTAAAACCCTCTAGCTAAAAATGTCATACAAAGCATGAATAAAAACCTGTATGACTTTAAAAGACTTTAATTGAATCACATTACGATTATTTACAGTGCAGACTAGACAGGACGCTCTATTCACAATCGATTAAAGGAGTACGAGGTCATTTAAACATACAAATTTTATTCTTGTATATAATGTGTTCTTTAACTACTAAATTTTCTTCAATTAGAAATTTGATTAAACGTTTATTACCCTACCTATTTCGATAACATTTAATTGCAATATCAATTTCTTGTTTATTCAAAATAAACAGTTTTAAATATATGTAACATTTAACCCACAATTGATAATTAAATTTCAAAACATATTTAACAAGCAAGGAATTTTAATACATATTTAAAACTGAAAATATTGCACATATTGTTTAATCGAAATAAGCATTTGCAATGTACTCATACTTATTGATTAGATAACTCGGGCTAAATTATTGATTTATTACACTTTTTTTGATATTACAGTTTGCTCGTTATATTTTCTAAAACTGAGCTGGATTCTTGTAATTTGAGATGCACTTCGATTAAAATAGGAAATAATACAAAAATGAAAGTAGAAACATTTATTTTATCATTCTTTATAACATAATATAAATTTCCAAAATAAAATAACTACCGTTATATAATCAAAGCAGAATAAAAATTATAACTTTGCACGTTGCACAAATATAACAATCTCCTGTCTTACTTGAATGCAAAAATTTATACAATTTTTTCCTTTTTTACATATAAATTACTTTGTAACTTAACTAAAATTTTGATGACTGTACGTAACATTTGAAACCAAAAGCTGTATATTGTTATTATAATACATATTTACATAAGAAAATTTATCACATGTTCTGAATTTATTAATTATAAACCGATGGTATGATTAAACTGTGTATTTCCAGGAAACCAATCAAATCACAATGCTGGTATCTAATAATACTGTATAAATAAAAGAATGACACTAAAAGCTAAGAGTATCGGTTTTATTTGGCATGAAACAAGTAGAATTGTGAATCACTGTATTACAACAAAAAATATAAACGAGAGGTACATTTCTAAGCACTTGTGATAAAATGTTGCGCAATATTTGCGTTATTATTAACGCTTCGAAGGTGGGACAAGATGATTTGGTAGATCTGACGGTATATCATTTCCATCAATTTTAATATTTATCAAATGCATTGCTAAAGCGAACTCTTCTGCATCTAACATTCCATCTTTATCAACATCTGCCAATTTCCAAATCTTGCTCAATACGGAATTTGGTAGTTTTGATTTGACCATTTCCGATTTTGCAGCTGAAAAAACAAATAAATAAAAATTACTAAAAATGTTTTAAACGATGAAAAATATTGGTGGAATTATGATTGTTTATAACTCTAAGTCCAATGAATTTGTTAGAAAAGTAGTAATGCATTATTTTTATTAGTTAAAGTAGTTCAAGGTTCTAAGTACAATAAGGATTATAAATTTGTAAAATATATTTGCCTATCAAATTTATCTTTGTTATCTTTAAAATCAACATACATAATACATAATTCCTAATTGTATTTTATTACATTACATAATTATCTTTGATCTTAAACATTTACGCTAATACTTTTAAGAAAATTTTAAACTAGATAAAAATCAGTTGTAATAATTTTATAGAAAATTTTATTAATAGAAATAATGTAAAGCGATTAATTTTGCGATAAGATTATATTTATCAAAATTTAATCATATAATAAATCGAAAAATAACACAGTGCATTATTGTAACTCTTTGTAATGATGCGTTAACAATTTAATTTGCAATGAAGGACAGTATGGGTGTATCATTAAACAAAATGTATAGAATTGAATAATGTACCGTGTAAACTATTTTAGTGCAATATTAGATAACAATGTTTAATTTTCAACTGGGATTATTTTATTCTACTATATCGTTAAATTATACTTATCTTTTACTCCTGAGCAATCAACCAATAAAAACTTGAAAATGTGTTTCAAAATCTTTTTCAAGCAATAAATATATTTGACGTTTGTTATATTTTATTACGGAAACTATTCAAAAACTTGCTTAAAATTTGTCCATCAATTAGTTCAATTGTTTTTGAATGGTTTCCATAGTAAAAACGTCAACTATATTTATAGCTTGAAGAAATACATTTTTATTTTATTATATATTACGTGTCGTAATATATTTACATTAAATTTTCGAGTTTTTATTGGTTGATTGTTCAGGAGTAAAAGATAAGTATAATTTCAAACACATTCAACCAAAAATTTGACATCGTTATATATTTTTTCAAATTAATCATTTGGTAAAACTGAAGTGTACAGTTTCAGAAATGATTCAAAGAATGTAGATAAAGTTATCTAATGTGTGTCATATATCATTTATTATCTGTTTAATATTTACACGAAAACTCTTCATCAGTGACATAATAAATTTGTAAATAAATATCGAATAATCTAATTTTCGGTTTGCGAGATTAAGTTACATTATGATGTAGATACCCTCACATACTTCATTTAAAATAATTACATTTAGGGTCCACTACGAGATAATAAAAAGAGCAAACTAAGACAATTGCAATAATTAGGGATAATAATCGACGTCCTAGTCAAATGTAACAACTTACTTCAGTTGTTAAAACATGAAAGCAGTTTAATCTACTTACTTAATTTAATTCTGTGTAAAAATATAATATATACAAAAATATGCAATTCAAAACATTGAAATAAATACTGACCTGCACCTGTTACTTTTCCATCGCTAGGTCTTAATGATTCAAATATTGTATCGTAGTGCGGTTTATCTCTACTAACAATCCATTCAGGTTCGCCAAACCCAGCATTAATACCTTCTCCTCTTTTATAACCAAATGGTGATACCGTATCTTCAACATTAACAAATGCTCCACCTCTAACGAAGTTTTCCGTTTCTGTATTTTGAACATCTTCTTGTGGAATCTTGGCCATTAATGCCGATATATCATCAGATAACATACGATCAACAATCTCTAGTAATTTAGGTTTTATGGGATTAAATCTTGTAAAATCTAAGTTTGCTAAAACTTCTTGCATTTTTTTTATGTCGGGGAAATCACCAGGTGATATCTGATGTTCTCGTTGAATCTTATCATAAATTTGTCCTAGATTTTTAATGAGTTCTTTTTTCTTTGTATCTTTTCCAAAAACTGAAGGCATATATTTACGTAATTCTGAGATAATATAAGCATGAACTTTAGCAAGGCGTGCCCTTTTTATTAAATCATTTAATTTACGTAAAGCAGCATTTCTAGGTAAGGATTGTAAATCTTTAAACAAATCTTGTTCTTCATCTTCAAATAATCGTCTATTTACATCAAATCTTAATGGTTCATCCCAAAATGAGCCAATATATACACGTGCAACTTCAGGAGTTTGTAAAACCTTACCTAAAGACCACATAAGAGCACCGTATACACGCATCAATTGTTGGTGATCTATCATATCAGCTTTATTTAAAACAATTCTTATTTTATCATCATGACCACGTAAAGCTTCTATAGATCTTCGAAATTCATCAGAAATATCAAGTTTGTGTGCGTCAAATAAAAGAATAATACGATCAACTCTTTCAGCAAACCATTCTAATACTCCAGTGAAATCATAACCACGATCAACACGCTGCTTTTCACCAGAAAGTATACCAGGTGTATCAACTATTGAAATATTTTTTAAAACCGGAGAATTAACCAAGGAACACTGGAGCCTGTTTAGAAATGCATTGCCAAACTTTGAAAGTGGTCTAAATTGCCTTTTTGGATCAACAACTAATGCATTACCTGGTATCATTCCTTCTTTTTCATCATACATTACAGCAATGAACCTATCTGTTGTTGGTTCAGGACCAATTCGAATTCCAGGAAAGTCTCGTTCCAGTAAATACTTAATAAATGTAGTTTTACCGGTTGAATACTGCCCTACCAGTAATATCATGGGATTTGCTTCAAAATCCGAATCTTCAAGTTGAGGGGAGTGAAAGTCATGGAACTGATAATGTTGCTCTAAAGGAAGTAATTTGTTCTTGTATATGTTCATCAACCCCTGTACAACACTTTCATACACTTCTTGTTTATTATTGTCCCTACTTAACCAACTAAACATTTTGAATGTTTTTTTTTAACTATATTTCTATAATACAAACGTACACAAACGTACGTGAAAGCGAACTAAAATAATGACACATACAAGCTTACACGTAAGTTCCACTCCCATTAATGTCAAAAATGTTGATAACACTATTTATCGAATTCTCCTAGCAGATGGCACTACTGTATTCAATTTTTATATAATATTTTTGTGGCAATAACAACTTATTAATTTAATATAAATGAAGCACATATTTCCTATAAGTTTACGTTAAAAAACTTGAATTTAAATATATTATTATATAGAAAACTATAATTACCTAACACCATCTATGGGGCATCATTTACAATAAAAATTATAGAAAAATAACCAAAATTTTGTTTGTGTAAATATTTCAAATACGTACAAATTGCTATACTGGACTAATTTATTTATAAAAATCAATATTTAATAATAAATTAAATTAATTGAGTTGTAAAACATTTTCCGACTTTATCGACTACCTTTTAAAAATCAAAATTAATGGTAATTTATATCTTTCTAAACATTAAATAACAAATACATATGTAATTAGTACATTATATAAGATAAAATAGTTTACAAAGTAACATCGTTATTTATATCGTTACTGAGAAACAAGGTTTTAATTAATTTAACCCAATCAATGTCTGATCTTCAGTCTATTTCAGTCAGTAGATACAAATAAGAGAATACGTAAAACATAAATTTTATTAATTATTTTCTTAGAAGTTATTGAAATGTACAAGTTTCAATTGACAAGCTATCTTGGAGTAACGTTGTACATACATAATTTTAATCTCAAACTCTTTCAATTTTAAGCTCATTTTGCAACAACATTTCTTTTGTTCTATGTTTTGCAACTAAGTGGCAAAAGTTGTCTTCGAAAAACATTTAACAGATCTTCCTGATCAACACAGCTGATAAGCAGCAGTTGTACAACAAATGTGTGTAAATTTCATTTATGTTTTTTCTTCTAAAAATACTCGAATAAACAATGCATTTTCCTGCTTGTCACGTATTGAGTATATTTTATTAAATCATTCATTCTTTATCAAATCTTTACAAAAATGAAAATAAATATAAAAGTAATAAAATAAACCTCAATATTGGCTGAATAGCAATTTGGTTATACGGTGATGGATAATTCATCATAACTTCCTCTAAGTGCATTCGTATTCACATATAAGAAGAAGAAGAACGAGTATACGTATACAAAAAAGCAACATCATACAAAATACACATCCTTTCTAGTAACTATGTGATGAATCTTAATATTAAATTTCATATTACAAAAATGTATAATCCTATAAATGTATGTAGGTATGTTCTACATTACTCACACCCACTCTTTCCTCCCAGATTGTCAAGCTGCAATATTTTCTTTTTAAAACAATTATTTTTCTATTAATTATTTAAGTATTCAGTAGCGATATAGTAAGGAAAACTTCCTATCCGGAAAATGTATAGGGATGTATAGAAAAATATAAGCCACCACATTTTGTTCTTATATCGATTCATTTTTCTTGATTTCTTTATAATTTGAAGAGAACCTGATAACAAAGTGTGTTTAATTATAGTTTATATTTACAGAAACACCTCATAAGAAATTTAAATATCTACTATAATTTTTAAGCACGATTTCTAAATATCCATTTCGTACATTAAATAAACTTGATTATCAATCATTTTTCTCTTAACATATCTTAGCATTAAGTCATAAATATTTATTCTTCAATAGGTTTTGAAATTCTAGAACTGTAACATTCACTTATCACCGATACACATATCTTCGATACTAAACGTAGCTATTATGATCATTTCCATTAACATCCACACCTTTCTGGTCGTCAGCTTGCTTTCTCCTTATATATATTTTATAATTAATTCTTTAAGAATTTATTTTTCAGTATTTTTTGACATTCTATAACTATAACAACGAGCATACCATCTCGTCAACAACCGAGCTATGTCAGAAGCATATGTCAGAAGATGTGCTTTCATGATGATCAGATAGCTTTCGTCATACATTTTTATTATGAATAAAAATTTCCTGCGTTTATCTAAAGAAATATCAGATAAATGAAGTTCAATTCATCAGCATGTAATTAACTCCCATGTTCAGTGCTTCATTATTTTGATTTCCTGTTTATTTATTTATTTTTTTTATCATTATATAAATCTTATCATATGATTTCTTCAGTATCTTACTAAATCATGCCAATTTTATGGGATTTCCACAGTTCAAATATGAAACTCAATAAATACTACCTTCTTCGTAGTCAGTTTTCCACTTATATATTGTTTTATTGTTTGAGAATTTAATTTGAACGTTTCAAAAACTTTTTCTATCAAAAAGGGCACACTTTTGGTCTTCAATTAGGTGCTTTCACATTGTAAATCATAGAATTTAATCAAAACTCTTATCATCCAAAAAATATTAACATATCTGTTGTTCATTTACAAGAAAATGATGCCCGATACACATGTCTTCGGTAGTAAACGTACCTTTTATGATCATTTCCATTCACATTCAAAGATATGCCTTTCTGGTCATCAGCTTGCTTTCTCCTTGCATATATTTATTAATTAATTCTTTAACAATTTATTCTTCAATTGGTTTTGAAATTCTAGAACTATAACATTTACTTGTCAATGAGCATACCATCTCGTCAACAATCGAACTATGTTAACATGTTTCCTCCTTAAACACTTCCTGCATTAATTCTTTAACAATGCAGTTAGGATCTCTTATTAAGCAGAAAATTTCTAAAGTTCAGGTGTTTATCTATAAAACATAAAAATATTTAGTTAAAAGTTCTAAATACTAGAAACTATTACTATAGGTATAGTCAACTGAAAGATTGAAACANCCTCTACATAACATACGTTAGAAGAACTTTATTTCTAAAATATGAAATTCAATAAATACTACCTTCTCCGTCATCAGTTTTCCACTTACATATTGTTTTATTGTTTGAGAATTTAATTTGAACGTTTCAAAAACTTTCTCTATCAAAAAGGGCACACTTTTGGTCTTCAATTAGGTGCTTTCACATTGTAAATCATAGAATTTAATCAAAGCTCTTATCATCCAAAAAATATTAACATATCTGTTGTTCATTTACAAGAAAATGATGCCCGATACACATGTCTTCGGTAGTAAACGTACCTTTTATGATCATTTCCATTCACATTCAAAGATATGCCTTTCTGGTCATCAGCTTGCTTTCTCCTTGCATATATTTATTAATTAATTCTTTAACAATTTATTCTTCAATTGGTTTTGAAATTCTAGAACTATAACATTTACTTGTTAATGAGCATACCATCTCGTCAACAATCGAACTATGTTAACATGTTTCCTCCTTAAACACTTTCTGCATTAATTCTTTAACAATGCAGTTAGGATCTCTTATTAAGCAGAAAATTTCTAAAGTTCAGGTGTTTATCTATAAAACATAAAAATATTTAGTTAAAAGTTCTAAATACTAGAAACTATTACTATAGGTATAGTCAACTGAAAGATTGAAACATATGGACCTCTACATAACATACGTTAGAAGAACTTTATTTCTAAAATATGAAATTCAATAAATACTACCTTCTTCGTCGTCAGTTTTCCACTTACATATTGTTTTATTATTTGAGAATTTAATTTGAACGTTTCAAAAACTTTCTGAGCCATATATCAAAAATGGCACACTTTTGGTCTTCAATTAGGTGCTTTCACATTGTAAATCATAGAATTTAATCAAAGCTCTTATCATGCAAAAAATACTAACATATCTGTTGTTCATTTACAAGAAAATGATGCCCGATACACATGTCTTCGGTAGTAAACGTTCCTTTTATGATCATTTCCATTCA
>JAFFZR010007744.1:0-13445 GCA_018397195.1 Lethrus apterus | reverse complement strand
TACAAAATATTCTTATACTACTATATCCCAGAAATGAAAAACAAAAGAGCTACGACGACGTTAATACAGGTCACTGCGCATGGGATAACATCGTTAGTAGAGAAACTACGGTGTTGGTCAATACATAAATGTGTAGTTTTTGTACTGATTACAATGGCATATTCAAAAAAAACAATTGCGAGTCGCATTTTCGAACTGCTTGCTTTGATACTCATTTACTTATTTTATATTAAAATTTGGCCTTTCATCTTACGATTGTACTATTAGAAGAGTATTCTATGTAAAATTTAACTTTTTATCAATTAAAATATACAGGATGTCTCATAAATTTTTTTGTTAGTTCGAAAATGCGACTCGCAATTGGTATGCCATTGTAATCAGTAGAAAAAACTACACATTTTTGATGTATTGACCAACACCGTAGCTTCTCTACTAACGAAGTTATTCCATGTGCAGTGACCTGTATTAATTTCGTCGTAGCTCTTTTGTTTTTCATTTCTGGGATATAGTAGTATAAGAAGATATTGTACAAAATTTCATTTTCTACCGACAGCTACATAAATATACAGGTGTCCCATTTAAAAAAATCTAATTATCTGAGTTGGCTCTGAAATGTGACGCGCAATTGTTTTTTTGTGTGGACCATTGTAATCAGCGGAAAAATCACTGCATCTTTGCTAATTTAACCGACTCTGTAGCTCCAAAAATAACGAAGATAGTGTGCCGATAACTTTGAACACGCTGTATATTGGCTTAAAATAAACTGAAGTGGCACCCGATATATGCATTTCATTTGTTTGTTTCTTTTAGAAATCATTTATGCTCCATTAATTATACTTATTAAAACAAAACAAAAACCAAATCTTTAAAGCCACAAAAACCGAATAATTAATTAACACTTTTCCAAGCAACCGTATAAATCGAACCGAAACACATAATATAACTCATCTGGATGGGCATAT
Source organism: Lethrus apterus (assembly GCA_018397195.1). Taxonomy (NCBI): domain Eukaryota; kingdom Metazoa; phylum Arthropoda; class Insecta; order Coleoptera; family Geotrupidae; genus Lethrus; species Lethrus apterus. Next base: position 12,483 of record JAFFZR010007744.1, on the reverse strand, counting down.
TTCAAGCTCTAGTATCGGTAAACCTTGTTTTTAGCAGTGACAGCAACAATTAATAGAAGCCCCGGGTTATGTGGTGATTTATAGTAGAAACTCATTAGAGCCCGCGGAGTATACACGCGCGCTTTGCCCGTCTACGCCCACGCGGTTCGCCGGCCATTCATCATGCACACATCTCACATTATAATTACCACTATGGGAACATTCTGTACCGCGATACCAATGATTTGCTATATTATAATGGTGATTATTAACTCTTAGATACTCTAATAGTTCGTATTATCGATCCATTGTTCGCCGACGTGAAAATATGAATTTCTGTATGAATTAATTGACCTTCGAAGCCAAATATAAATTTGGTCACTGTTAAATTTCCTATAACACACTTCATAATTGACATAAATCGAAGGCTACCCGGGCCGTTGTGAAATGAAATAACTTCTTTTCTGAACTGGGAGCGCGTATTACGAGATCCCAATTCCGTTGGTCCTTAGCTGTAGGTATAAATGATATATATAACTATTTAAAACCTTAAATATTTTTCCGTTATGTTGGAGTAATTATCATCTGCACATCAGTGACCGAAAATAAGCTGACCCAAAATTGAATTAATTAAACAAACCGATAGTCAAATTGTAGGCGCTAAGTTACTTCAATTAGATAAGCAATTTTTGATTAATCAAAGAAAAAAATGTCGACAAGATTCAAAGATTGGAGGGAGCTGAGTTATCTACAAAAAGAAATTGTAACGATGGAGTAATAATAATTAAGATAACATAAATCGCAAAAAGTTGAAAGAATGTGAAAAGCATTTCTATATGAACGAATTTAAAGCACTTTCTAAAATTATTAACAAAAAAAAAAAAAAAATACTAACCAAACGCAACGTACTTTTTTAAATAATATTTTATAATTGTTTTTTAAAATGAAGTATGAAGAACATTTAATTTCGAAGAAACCATGGAGTTCGAAGGTCCAGCAGACGAACTTGACCCAAGTAGTTTGCTCAAAGGCACGTATTTGCCGTACACTGACGAGAAAATGCTGCCATTCTTAATGAACAAGGTAGTCGTTGGTAGAATGCGACTGGTAAGAAAATAAAGCAATACTTGGAGTCCTTGCAATACCGACAAACCTGACCGATATAATCCAAGCATTCTGTTGTGATACGACGCGACGCGGCGGCGTTTAATACAGGGAGATACAGGCGATTGCGTTATACTGAAGCAACAAATATTCTATATTTGCTGTGCAGACATCACGTCTATGAAATCATTTTATATTATTTTATAATATAAGAAGTGTTATCGACGAATAAGGTGGATGAACTACTGGTCCAAATACTCCTATTTCCAGACGATTTCAACAAGCGTACTTTAATGTTTTATAATTTTATAAACGAGGTGCAAGAATCGGGTAAAAATACGGGACACGACAGAAGATATACCGGAAATCGCGTTGCATATTTTACACGAACAGCACTTTAGAGAAGATCATCGGGAATTTCTTAAACTGACAGTAAGTATTCGTGACGGCGTTCCTCGTCGAGGTATATCATTTCGGAGTCCAGGAGCCTTTCATCATGCTAGATGGCTAAAACCATAAATTACTTCAAAATATATCTTTTTGGCGACAAATGAAGAAATGGAAAGGATTCGACTTATTTGCGTCTTTCTTGTGCGTTTATATGTGAAAGCTTGGATTAATGCACAAATTTCCGTTGTAGCTTAAAGATTTAGAAGATCTTTATGAATGTGAGAAAATAAACTCCAACATTAACCAACCAAAAGATTTTTCCTTATCGAAAGAAATTAATAATTTTATTGTGTAGATAACTAATCAAGTAAAAAATCTATTATAATCATGTATATAAGAATTTTTTTTTTAGTTTTATACTGCGTTCGCCCTCTTGTGTTCTTTCCTTGGCCCTATTTATTTAAACCGGCTTGTTCTGTTTGTTTGCTGGTAGTTCTTTTCCTATAATGCGATAATTTAAATTTATTTTCAAGATAGCGATAGCGTTAGAAATGATAGTTTCTTATATAGTTTCATACAATGAAACGAAATTGAAACGTCAAACTACTTGTTATTTTTGAACTTTATTTAATAAAATCAAAATACATAGTTTTAACAAACTAGAAAAAATTTATTTATTAGAAGCATATTTTCTTAACTATTACGTATTAACGGTTACATTTAACGATTTACTGGAAAATCGTTTTAAGTAATTTAAATCACTTTCATGACTAATGCTATTTATTTTTGCTCTAAAATCACATTTATTATTTCGTTTGATTCCAAGAAATGCGTCTATCGCTTCTAACATATTTTCGATAACAAATTTATACATTCAACTATAATTGACACGCTAATACTTCTTGAGCCACCTCTCGTTATCCATTTTTATGAAAGCATCATTATTCCTTTTAGTGTGTTGTCTTTTTTGGGTCGTTAAGGCGAGGTTTGATTTAAAGGCATAGTTCGTTTGCCTAATTTTATTTGTTATATTTTTTATTATTATTTAATATTTACATTATAATACGTTTCGCCAAAATATTTTGGTATCTTCAGTAAAATCTTAAAATGTTTTAAAATTAAGTGCGTAAGATATGTTCATGTGGCCATGACTACGCGCAGACAGTGATGAACGTATTATAGAAGTTATAGTATTCCTTCGAGGCCATCTAAATGCCCAAATGTACATTAAGGAAGTTCTGGAACCAACTGCTTTACAACACATTCGAGGTCTGAATAACACGTTTTAACAAGTTAATGCACGTCCCCATGTTGCAGCGGTTAGATTACGATTCCTACAAGAGGACAACATTAATATTCTCGATTGAAATATAATATTTTTTCTTGAAGGAAGTAAATTTAAATCATAAATGCAAGCATTATTTTATTAATGCTGCGCTTGCCAAGCGCCTTCCTTAATGACTACATTTAGTGAAAAATGTAGTACCAGCCGAGATTCGAACTCCGTAGTCATTAAGGAAGGCGCTTGGCAAGCGCAGCATTAATAAAATTTATGATTTAAATTTACTTCCTTCAAGAAAAATTATTATATTTCAATATATTTTGTAGTTTGTAGTAAAAAGTAACCAATTAGCGATCAAGTGGTGTAAATGCAGAGGATTGTTTCAATACAATCTCTCATTTACACATGATGTCATAAGTTCGTATATATACACGGAGTATAGAAAAGCCATTATCTAATCCACAAAGACACACTGATGAGCCATAGATGGCGAAACGCGTCTGTGTATGGTGGTTAGATAGTGGCCAATCATTTTTTCAATTACTATATATATATATATATATACAGGCTGTCCCATGACATGAGTGCCATAGCTTGAGGGTGTGTTGCTGAAGCAATTTGAAGTCAAAATGTCTAGTGAACATATATCCAAAAAAATTTTAGGTAACACTAACAATGCAGGTATTAAGCACTGCTTAAAAAAACATTTTAAAATAAATTGTCCACCTAATTGCCGTATACATACATTCGAGCTCGTGTTACAGTGGAAAAGGTAGCTCTGCTGGTACAAACATGAAACCGATTGCAATCCCACCGAGCAGTCTAGTGTGCGTTTGAATGATGAACTGTTCGGTCGAATATGTATACGTCAATTAGGTGGACATTTTGAACAATTAATTCAATAAAGCAATTTATTTTAAAATGTTTTTTAAGCACTACCTAATACCTGCAATGCTGGTGTTATCTAAAATTACAAATCGTTGTAGCTCGGTTACGAAACATTTTTGACATTTTTGACTTCAAATTGCTTCAGCAACACATCCTCAAGCTATAGCGCTCATGTCATGGGACACTCTCTATATATACACATAAAAATATCCGGATTTTCTTCTATCTGTGTTTATATGCGTGGCAAAAAAATGCAAGGATTCAAATTTTCCAACTTATAATTTTCAGGAACATTAATTACTCTGTTCTGCAACATTTAAACTTAACCCAGAAGCTCCAGAAAGAAAGATTATTTTCAAAAGAGGAAAAAAACTGATACTAATACTACAACACAACACAAACTTAAACATATTGTATCTACTGAAATGGGAAACGGCCGTTTCTTAATATAACTCACTTCTGTTTATTCCAATTATTGTGTTCATCTGCTTAAGATAAATTTCACTGTTAAACAAATTTAAAACGAAAAACTTGTATAATTCGATTTCTCTTCATTTAAATATGTATGTATTCTTAAAATTCGGAATTTATTTTCTTCATCAAATGGAATTGATAACGATCGATCCAACTTGCCTAACAAGGGAATAAGAAAAACCGAGAGTGGTTATTCATTAATTCATTTCATAATTTTGAGAGGATGAAATCCATGAACTGTCTTAGAATTGTTAATAATTTCAAAAACATCCCCATCAGTCAATTAGTCTATGAACAGAATGCATTTTTCGTTCAAAGGAATTTATACACATTCATATCTAATAGAAGTGCCTATTACATACCTCAAATTTCTTGTTGAAATAGATAACAGACTTCACTCTTGGACCAGAATGTGAATTTAATTACAATGCTTCACCAAAGTTTCAAGCATAATAAATATGCAATTTTTACACTTCATTAGTTAGACAAATTACATTTGTTTATAACAGAAACGCACAGTATATGATAAATTTTTATTTATTTAGAAAGCATATAAGACAAACAAAACAAACAGTCGTACAACATATACATATAATACAGTCCTGTGTACAAAAACAAACATTCAGCTTAGACGATGATCATAGGATGAGAGCTGGCATATTCAAATAGTGGGATAAATTAAATGGACATTTGGTCTACAATATATAAGGAAACTTAGCTCAAAGACCACACTCTGTAATTTGGTTCGACCTGTTGAGGTGGGTTAAATAAAATAAAATAAAACAAAAATAAATAAATAAAAAATATTGATAAGAATGTCGTCTTTAACTAAGCTCTAATTTGTTTACAAGGGAAAATCGTTATACAAATTCAAAAGTGATCTCTTAAACGTCTTTAATTTTAAATATACAGTCTTATAAAATCATAATCAAAAATTGATAACTTTTTCCCTATGATGAAAAACTAAACTAGTAATCTTTTTGATCCCCTTGTTTGACTTTACAATAAGATGAAAATAACATGGACTTATTAAGTATATTTAAATTAAACTTTGTAACAATAAATACTAGCAATTGAACTGCACTATTATACTAATTGTGGTTACACTCTTCAACATTTACGTATAAATGGAAATAAATGACTTTTAAGTCACAAAACAATACAAATTACTTTCTGCTAATCGTACTTTTGAGTTGCAGATAAAGTGCTCTTGTGAAAGAAATTTGTATTGTCACCAGACTATCATGTAAGTATTTTATTCTAAAATTTCCAGTATCGCATCGCGGTTTATATATTTACACTATAATGGAATAAAATCTTGAAAAAGCTGCTTATCATGGGTCAGAAATTAAGAAATTCGTACTATACTAAAAACGATATGTATTTTAACTAACTGTCGACAATCTGAGTAGAACTGATATTTGAAGTGCTAGCTGTTGAAGTGGATGAGACATTCTGCGCATAGACTGGATACTGGACGAAGGTACAAGAAACTGGATTCGGCAAATTTGGGTGGTACGTTTCGGCTTCACGTTCAGGACTTTTCTGACAAACTTCTACATTTGTTCTTTCCGTTTTATAAGGATTCACTCTGGGGTAACGTATCCTTATGGCATCGACCACATCCAGTAGATTTTTGGAGTCCATTGCCAGGACATGAGCTGCACCAAGCATTCCTCTATAGAAGGTGAAAATAAAAATAAGTTTAATTCCATTATATATGTTTCAAAGTTGATTTATAAATGGTCAATTACACTCAAAAACTTACTTCCTATATTCAGCATCCAACGTTGTATTACTATAATGTTGAGCCAATTTCATAGCATTCACAAGTTCAGCCATATCCTTTGAAAGAACTTTGTGTGCCATTTCAACTTCCCTATGAGCAGAAAACGGAAATAATGTTACTATTTCATCTACACTGGCAAGAAGAGTCCGCAATTCAAGTCCGACTTTTCGGACATGATCCAAGTACGTTTCAGCATGTGATTGTTGAACACCTTGAGATAAAGACATCACAGCTTTTACAACATGTGTTGTACAGTCATAAACTTTATCATTCGTGCGATCCAAATCTGCTGTTGGTGTAGGCTCAACTTTCTAAAAACCCACAATGATCCCATAAGTTTGGGTAATTTTGGTAATATATAAACAAACCTTGGGTTTTTCGTGTTCTAAAACTTCAGGGTCTGAACTCGTATTTGGTGTGACACATCTGTCATGTCTTATGGAGACTGTCATGGTGCTGGTCAATGAACTGGCAGGAGAGTGACTTTTGCTGCTTGACTGAGATTCAGCACTGCTGTGAACGCCATTACCACTTAATGACATACTGGCTAGACTTGTTGATAGGTTATAGGAAGTGGTGTTGGAATAATTTGGACTAGTAGGAAGCGATGTTAAGGACTGCATAAATTCAGATGTGATTTCTGTTTCGGGAGGAGTGGCAATACTTAATCTCTTCTTCTAAAAACAAATAATATAATCACCACAGACAAAGCATTGCTAATGAATTACCAAATTGGTTTCCGATTCTGCTAGCCACTTTGAGTCCTCCTCAGATTCTTTTTGTTGCTGTTTCAGTCTTTGTTCTAAGATTTGTTTTTCGATGTCTGATCTTGATTTAATATTTTCCAACAATAAATCGCCATATATGGATTGCTGAGATGAAGTGGACTGAAAATTTATTGCATATTAAATAAATAAACAAATTATAACTATCCAATAAATAAATTTTTCTTGCATAAATGAACAAAAAAAAAAATATCAAAACCTACATAACATTTGTGTAGTGTAAACAATATAAACAATTGAATTGCTGTAACTGACTATTTTTTACTTTTACTAATTATCACAAAGTTGTCCATATACAACAAAGGAGGTTTTGACATATGTACAATATTATAAGGTGAGCCCATACTGGCAACAAAAAAGGAAAAGGATGCAAAAAAAACTCAAATGAAATAAAATCAAATTCTTCAGATCAAATGTGCCAAGTAGCCATGCTCCTTTAAATAACTACAAACCATGCCTCCTACATGCTCAAGTTACATGAACAAAACCAGCTGTAGATATGTTATCATTATAATAATCAACATCAAAATCAAACATTTTGAAATTATAAATAATTATGCAACACAATAAAGAATGTTTAATTTCAATACATTCTGCTGTTAGATTGCTAAATTTTAGGGTGCCGGTTTTATTTAATTTATTTATAATGCGAATTTATTTGTACAATTTTATTAATTAATTTTCGCAAACTCAAATAAGTAATGACAAGTTGCACTACAACTTAGTACGTCAAACCAAAATCATTTAAACTTTTCAAACAATTCTAAACTGATGGCAATAATCTATGACAATGTTTTTAAAAGAAAAAAACTTTGAATTTACCAAACTAACATCATATGTTGATCATGTCACAATCATACAGTCACTAATTCAAGCCATGCCCGACAGTTTCGAACCTGACTTTTAACATCTTCTGCCATTTCGAGAACTGGCAGAACCAATTTCTGTGCAAAGAAAGGTTGTTTGTGCGCACAACTTTTGACATCGGCACCACCAAAATCATAAATGCTCTCCTCAAGGAAGTGCGGTTTTTCCCCTGCTGTTACTGTATAAAGTGTAGGCTCAGGATGATAATTTGGAATGCGTTCTGGATCATACACTTTAGCTTGAGAATAGTTCATGTGTGAATTTCGCTCCAATGAACCAATGGTTGGCGAAAATGTACCAGGAGGACCGCAAATATTTGTGTTGCGTTCTAACGAACCCATATTTGATGTACCCACATGGGTTTTTCGTTCAAGAGAACCTAGTTTTGGACTGAACATCCCTGTCTTATCCAAGCTGCTGTGTGAGCTACCACTCAACTGTGTATTTCTTTCTAAAGAGTTCATTTTAGGTGAGGAACTAGATTTGTCATTAGATTTTCGCTCTAGAGAACCCATTTTTGGGGTGCCGCTGCCCGTGCTGGATCTAGAAGGGGTGCGTTCTAATGTACCTATTTTTTGTTTCATTTGAGTTTGATCAGGTGGTGTGGGTGGAGGAAGATCGGGAACCTCGGGATCGAGCTTATGCAAGCTTTGAACTGGCATTGGGGCAGTTTTCAAAATTGGTTCAGGTACATCATCTTTTTTTTCAAAATCTACGGCTATCGTGTTAAATACCGAAGCTGGTGTTGTATAAGCGGACGGGCAAAAACCACGATTTTCATTTTCTTTCATTAGATGGGCTAGTACTTCTGGGTTTTGGGCGACTATGTACGTCTGTGGAACGACAGGATTTGAACAGTTCAGTGAAGCAAGAGATGTTGAATCGACGCCTAGAAAAAAATTGTTAATTTTATCAATTTAAAACAGCCAATTAAAAACCTGACTGGATTTCCTATGTAGCAATAGACATCATCGTTTAGTAGATAATTAACTGCTTTACCAAATATGATTTCTGGTACATATTTTAATTATAAATTAAAATTAAAAATTGATCAAAAACGATTAATGTGATCTTGATGATGCCAGTCTTGCTGGGTTTTGTAACATAAGAATTTGTTTTTTAGAAGCTGATGGAATTTGATTCCAGTTTCATTAAAACATGGATTTAAAATTTAAATACATATATATTACCTTGCATCGGGTACCTAGATGGTTTAGGTGGTGGTGGAAGATCCTCCCCAGAACCCCACGACATCGCAGCTGCCCGTCGGTTCTCTCTTCTTAAAGTTTCTTGAGCTGCTGATCTTTCCTCAAGTAAAATCTCGCTATAAATTAAACAATAAAACAAAACAATTAAATTATACTTGCATTAAACATATACAAAGTTAGTATAATTCTCAAAACAATCAGAACTAATTAAAACAATAGTGAACTAAGTGTTTCTTACTGCAGTATTTCTCGTATGTCTTTAAATGTGGGTCTTTTGCTGGGTTCGTAAGCCCAACACTGAGACATTAGTGAATACAGTCTAGGTGGACAAATTGGTGGTAAGGCTAATCTTTCCCCATTCTCAATTTTACCAATCACATCATTGTTTTTAACACCTTGGAATGGTTTCACTCCCAACATGAGAATTTCCCACATACACACACCTAAAATTGTTTGGATTATTAATTTGTACGTACAAAAATGTTAAAAATTACCAAACATCCAAACATCACTGGCAGTAGTAAATCTTCTAAAATTGATGCTTTCAGGGCTCATCCATTTAATTGGTAACTTGCCCTTTGAAGCCTTGTAATAGCTCTGATCTTCACCCATCCATCGAGACAGGCCAAAATCAGCTAGTTTTACACATGAATGTGAACTAACTAAAACGTTTCTAGCTGCTATATCTCTATGTACATATTTCTTAGATTCTAAATAACTTAAAGCTGTCGAAAGCTGGAATGTGTAGAGCAAAAGTGAACCAAGATCAAGCTGATTCTTGTTGTTTTGTAGATACGCCCTCAGTTCACCCAACTTAGCTAACTCCATAACAATCCACACAGGTGACTCAGAACATATGCCCATTAGTTTAATTATATGTTGATGATCAAATTTTTGCATTATGTCTAAAATAATTCATATAAATGTTACAGGGAAATATTAACACTGGAATATTTACAAGCTTCTTCTAGGAACTTTTCAGTAGTAGCAAGGTCTGCATCTCCTTTGCACGTCTTCACAGCCACAGGTATTAATGATCCATCTTTATTTTTTAATGTCCCCTTGTGGACATCTCCAAACTGACCCTCGCCAAGTATATCTCCAAGCTCTATTTGTGAACGAACTAATTCATAATTTCTTGCTGTCAAATAGAAAAACAAAACTTTGATACAAATTTTAATTAACTTCTAAGTTTTTTTTTTTAAATTAAGCTAAAATGGCTCATGTAATTAAAGATAAAAAAATGCAAAAATAATTATACTTACTTGCTGGCGTTGAATAATCCCCTTCATCATCAACAATTTCGGCATAATCCTCGGACAACATCGTACCATGTAAGTTATCGGCGTTGTCTTTCCGATTGATCAAATGTTTGTTTGGATTTGCCACTGCAATTAAAAAAAGCACATTATTCAAAATCATACACTTCATTTAAAATATAAAAGGAACAACTAAATAAATAAATATGACATAACGTTACATACAGATTAGATTAAATGTGAACACATCCGTTTTCGTTGTTACTAACCTTTACATGGGCAAGGAAATTGTTTCCAAATAGTTGCTTGTAAAGAAAGTAAATTATTAAAAACGTACGAATTATAAGCCAGTTTACAGATAAGATTACAATGGAACAACTTTCTCAGATGATAATTTAATATACAATAATTAAAAGACGAATTAACATTTAGCATAAATTGGTGATGATAACTTACCTTTTCTATTCCATATGGACGTCTGCGTGCTAGAATGCAGACGGCAGTAACCATCAATCAAATCCGCCAGACTTTCGGCAACGTCCAGATTCGTACAGGTAATAAATAATATCTCTTGTGCTTTGGCAACGCGCAATTGGAGCGTAGCTTTGTTATGTTCATCACAGTCGCTGACTAGTGTCTGTATGGCTAGAATTTGATCGAAAGCCGCAAGCTTTGCACTCTGCACTTGACTACTCGAATATGAGATACCAAGATCAGGTCCAATCAACAGCTCTACTGGTATCGACCAGCTGCTGCCTAAGTCAACTTTAAACCGTTCCTCATCATATTTGAAGTAGAGTTTCAAGATTCTGAAGAACTGGAACATGCAGTCTATTTCATTCAAGTTACTGAATTTTTTGAAATATGATTGTATGCACTTGCGAAGCGTTTTTGGCTTGATGTTTTCGAGTATGTTGCGGGGAAGGAACTTATTCATACCAACTTCACGTTCTAAATATTCGATGTTTGATTTTTTATCGATGGCGTGTTGGCCTAAATCTTTGAAGAAGTATCTTATCTCTAAACAGCACAACTGTATAGCTGTCTCTTGGTCTATGAGCACCGAACTCGAATGGTAATCGTTTCGAACCTTTAAAAGGTCGAAAAATTGAAAAATATTTACTAAATTCAACTTGTATTCATAACATCAACCAAATACAATAAATACATGGACCAAAATGATCAAAATAATAAAAATTACAGTACCTAATGAGTTTCCCAATTAGGCTTTTTAATATTAAGTTTGAACTACTCAAAGAGAACTTGACAATACCTGATCGAAAAAGTAAAAGAACGTTATACGATCCTTTTCGTAGAGATCGTTTAGACTAGTAGGTAGATATCTCACTCGCAACTCAAACCTCCACTCAGATAAGGGGTGTTTTTTCAAATATTTATCTTGAACTTGATGCATTGTCAGGTCTTGATGTAGCCAATGCGTCTAAAAATAAAACAATATTTTTTAGCAAAAAAACTCCATAGTGCTGTTTATTTAAATAGGAAGTTATAAAGTTGACAGACAGTTACGTTTATGTTTTTTATTTTACAATAATTAAAATATCTTAGCCCATAATGCAAGTAAGTTTCGATTTTAACAGTTACAAGGTTCCGAAAAATGTACTAGAGTATTTATTACCTCCCCAGTTTTGTGCATCAATCGCATGGCGTAAAGATTCTTATAGTACCTATCGCCATTGGATAACCTCTCCGTGATCAAAGATATGATCTCTTTTATATCTATTGCGTCTCCGACTTTGACCACATTGAAGCCGCCGTTTGGTAGAAAAACCTGAAAGCAAATACATTTTTCCTATTGGTGTTAAACGAAAATTTATTTCGCAGTTTAATAAGAAAATCCTAGGAGAAATAAATTTATTTAAAGCAAGATTTTAATGAAAGAAAGTTGTAAATAAAAACTTAATAAAAAATACACCTCAATCACTACCTGCATCTCCAATACTCAATGTACCTACCAACTTTTCCTACCTCCCCTTATACCTATAATATTTTAAAATATACAGTGCGTTCTACAAAACGGGTCCAAGACTATAGCGACTTAAATTATTGTGATTTAATCATAAACAAACCATAATTATATATTATTAAATGGGACAGTCTTAGCTACAACTTGGCGAAAAAAATTCTTTATTAAACACCTTCATTTATTTGTTATAACGTCATCGCCATTTTTTTAAATCGCAACCTATATTTTTTATTTTTTATTTCGTTATGATTTACGGTATACAATTTTAAATAGGTTGCATAAGAAACAAATCAAGAAAAACGGCCTTACAATTTTAATAGAAAGATGAATGAAATGAACAAATTAATCCAACTAACCATGATACGGCAAAATTTTACTAAGAAAAGTCATTCATAATAAGAAATTGTGGCCCTATACAAAATTTCAGAAAGATCTACCTACTTTGATCAAACGGTCTTGTTTTGTTTAATCACG
>JAFFZR010007741.1:2272-13703 GCA_018397195.1 Lethrus apterus | reverse complement strand
TCAATTGTTTTATACATTACTAAGCCGGCTACGTTCTTCTCAAACAGTTACAAATAATTTTTAACAATTCTGAGAGAAAATTTAAAGAATATTAAAGTGGCTCGATTTTTTTGCTCGTCAGTGTATATTATTTAGTTTATAATAAATAATATTACGTTCCAATCTTATTCTATTATTTTTTTTGTGGAAAGAATGACAGAATACGAATAATACGATAATTGGGATATAATGAAAATGCCATAAAACTTACATATTTTGATTAACGATGAAACTCAAGAAAGCAGTAATATTACATACAAATATGGCATTTTGTGATTTCTCTATTTAATGTGTGAATATTATAAAACTTTGAAATGTAAAGCTTGGTGTATCTTCTTATTTACAGCATATTCTATTTATTAGTTCGTAGCTTATCAGCTTTGTTTTAAAAAATATTAAAAATTGCTTTTATGGTTTTCAGGAGGGATGACAATGTACGAAAATTACAAAATACATCAATATCTCGAAAATTATTAATTTTAACATCATATGTTGCTTATTCAAATTAATAGACAATTAAATTTTGCTTTCGACTAATGGATAAAAATATAGCACTTCCATTTAAAAAAATTAAGTTTTCCGCATTTCAATTGTTTCAAAAAGAAGAAGATTTATTAAGTATGTTATGTTACATATCGAATTTCTAATGCTTCTACTCTTATCAATAAAAATTGCTCTAGCGTTGCATAAAATTTCATGATCTTGCTGTATTTCGTTATTGAACTATAGGCGTTTTGCCGAAGACCGTCAGCTGTCAAAATTTCCGAATAAATGCAAATATCTTAAAAACGAATAGACATAGACAAATATTATCTTATACAAACTTATATTAGAATTATCCAAGGAATTAAAAATGTAATAATGTACGGGGTGTTCCATTAAAAATTTCAAAGTTGTATGTGGTTGCGCACAAACGAATCACTCCGTATAAATGAAAATAATTTTACGTGGTAGGGAAAACTTTTGCCCTAAAATATTTGTTGTAGTTTGCATAACAATGGAGATATCGGAGAATATCGCACCAATGTGACAGCCTGTATATGTGCTTCGAATTCTTTATTAAATAAAAAATATTTTTATGGCAAATTTTACTATTAAATAAATAGATTTATGTCAATTAGAGCTATCTGATATAAATCTCTATACAAAATGATACGTATGCGAATAAACGAACACAATTGGAATTGCTTCGAATATTGATATTTTCTGTGCTTTTTCTAATCATCGTCGCTCATATCTTCCCTCTTGCACAAAGTCAACCTTTCATTACCTTAAAAGCATACTTCATTCATTTAGTATTTGTTCACATTTTTTTATTTTCTCTTCTGAACATTGCCATAATATTTTCTTCTGAATCTCCACATCTCTTCCTTTAGTCACTTTAATTTCTTACATTTCTATTCAACATGCCGCTCTATTATTATTATTATTACGCTCAATAAGTTGTGTAGTATATTTAATGGAAAATACTTTGTATTTACAAATATAATTGTTTAACTAATATTTTCAAATATAAAAAATTTAAATAATAATAATCACTTACTTTGGTATGGTTGCTATCTGCATTACACCCATCGCAACGAAAATTGAAGCCGCACATGCCATATAATAACGAAATTCTGGATCGGTCTGGCTACGATATTCTTCTTCCTGCGAACGATTGCGGAACCACAGCAGCGCGGGATTCAGGTCCTCGCTGTGCCAACATTTCCTAGAAAAACTGATTTCATTTTCTGTACGTGCGAACGGGATATTGCTCATTTAATGCGATTTAATTAATAAAACTCCCACCCGTTCGTTTTAAAACACGATCAAATAAATCGAATGGATAAGTTTATAGAACGTTCACGTTTGAATAAAACATTTTGGTTTAGTAAAAATTTGATTTGAAAGTTAATCGCTAAATTCACTTACTTGCACTCGATGCACGTACTGCAGTTTGGTAGTAAGGTCGGTTCTATCATGGCCATGCTCTGCAAATGAATAAATATCCGATTGGACGTGCGAATCAAATCACACTTAATTGAACACATTTAATTAGCGTACAAATTGTTCGAATTATTAAAAAAAGGCTATTATGCACGGAATCTTTCAGTATTGCCGTTTAATTAAAATTAGTCATTCAAGTTGAATACTACGTACAATTTCCTTTTTTTGAAATTAATGAAAATAATTTAAACAGATTTAATTACAGCCAGGAGTCGAGCTCCGTTAATTGTCTCAGAGAGGTACATTAATAGTATTATTAAGGAAATCAGGAGACGTTAGAAGGTGGGACGACCAAAAACGAATTAAAAGAAAAGGATGATAAAATTTTTTGAATGATTTTTTATTCTCTTTTGGATGATTTTGAATAATCTCATATTTATTTTTTGGTATTTTATAATTCGCTCATTGTGGAAGAATTGAAGTATGAAGAGGATAAAGGGATAGAATTGAGAGGTGCACAAGGAAAAGAAAACACAGATGATTAAAGAATTATGAGGTTTTAAACAAGTGCTAGGATATCGACAAAATTCTTTTTTAGATTATTTCGAATTATTTGCTTCGAATCTCGTTCGACTTTAGATCTTTAATCATTAAAATATATTGCAGTTCAAATGAATAAAGGACAATAGAAGCAATAGAAATAGAAACAAAAGAAGAACGGCATTAGGAATAAGAAAAAAATATAATAATAATAATAACAATAATATTATTATTTATTATAAAATTTTATTTCATTAGTGCGGCAAAGTAGATTTTAGCCATCTAGATTTAATATTTTTCGAAATTT
Source organism: Lethrus apterus (assembly GCA_018397195.1). Classification (NCBI taxonomy): domain Eukaryota; kingdom Metazoa; phylum Arthropoda; class Insecta; order Coleoptera; family Geotrupidae; genus Lethrus; species Lethrus apterus. Next base: position 10,888 of record JAFFZR010007741.1, on the reverse strand, counting down.
CTCAACGAGCGTGTGGTAAGTAGGGGCTGACCCTTCTTTTAAAAATATTTACTATATAATATAAGATCTCAACACCAACTCTCATATTTTTTAGATAGAGCTTCTAATTCTGAGCAAAACTGTATTAGCATATCCTATACTTATCTCTTTATCTATACAATTTCTGAGATATATATTTTTTTCCGAATATGCTCTAAGTAATGTTTCTATGAAACTGATAAATTCAATTATTGATTTATTAATGAACTAATTTCGCCATGAGCGCTGGTTTGCATTTCGACATATTAGAATCCAGATAAATTATTACGATAAGTTATACAGCTGTCCCAGGATTAACTGCCAAGTGGAAAAAAAAATCAAACTGAGTTTTCCCTGTTATTTTAAATAGAACACTATGTATATTATTATACCACGGAATGAATATTAAAATAACCTTTCGAATGGCCGAATGCTTTTTATTAACGGGACACTGAATCAGCACAAATACTATCGACTTTTAAGTGAAGATCTTGATAATTTTTTGGAAAATTTGCCTCTAGCAGCAGTTTGTGAAATTTAATTTCAACAAGACGGAGCTACCCCGCATAATGCCAGAATCAACGTTGACTGGTTAAATGCTACATTTGGAAACCGATGGCTGGGAACCTATGGAGGTGGCCTGCACGTTCGCCAGATATTACACCGTTAGATTTCTGGCTTTGGGGATACCTTCAAGATATCGTTTATCTTACAGAATCAGAGAACGAAGAGGTATTGCAACACAAAATAATCACTGTGTGCTAAGAGATATCCCCCGCTCTTATTTTAAATGCATCTCGAACTGCCAACTGGAGAAAAAATCAAACTGATTTTTCCCTGTTATTTTAAATAGAACACTATGTATATTATTATACCACGGAATGAATATTAAAATAACCTTTCGAATGGCTGTAGGGTTCCCTATACCTAAACTCCGAGGTTGTGAAGTTATACTGCTTTAATTGAAAATTATCGTTCAAATCACTATGTTCAACATTTTTATACAAATTTTCTACGTTTGTTTTAATTTGGACATTATTATTACAATTATTTTAAGAACCAAGTTATAGTATTAAGTTAAAATGTTGAAATAAACAAAATTTTACATGTTACAAGTTTTATTAGTCAATAAAACATAGTGATTTGAACGATAATTTTCAATTGAAGCAGTTTAACTTCAAAAACTCGGGGTTCAGGTATAGGGAACCAGCCATTCGAAAGGTTATTTTAAAGCCCATTCCATCGTATAATAATATACATAGTGTTCTGTTTAAAATAACAGAGAAAAATCAGTTTGAATTTTTTTCATTTGGCAGTTAATCCTGGGACGGGCTGTATAAGATATCTTAATTATCAGTTTCATTACTACTTACGGCATATTCGCAAAAAAATTATATCTCAAAAATGGGAAGAGATAGTCGTAGGACATGCTAATACAGTTTTGCTCAGAATTAGAAGCTCTATCTGAAAAATTTAAAAAATGTATACCATTGCATTTAAAGTATGAAAGTTGGTGTCGAGATCTTATATTTGAGACATCCAGTATAAGTAGTAAATATTTTTAAAAGAAGGTTCAGCCCTACTTACCAAAGGTTCGTTGAGAAATTACGAAGAAAAATTAATCTAGATCCCAGAGCCGCAGTAATGAGCAACCTGTATATTAATCGCAAAAAAGAAACATAGTTAGCAAGATGGATGAAAGAATGAGAAGAAAAGAGGGAAGAAAAAACTCGATGGCAGATGCTGTTACACGAAATACTGTAGAATTATAAGGATAGGGAAAAAGCGATGATTTACAATAATATAAGAAGTTGTCTCAAGAGGAAAGCATCAATGTAGCATTGTTGCTACAAGTTTTTGGGCAAATGAGTATTTGTGACATAAAAGAAGAAAATATTTGGACACATAAAAGGAGAACGAAATGTATATCGATAAAAATATATAGGAAGAAAATAACGAAATAGGTACCGCTATCAAATGTTTTATACACATTTTGTATATGTGCATCTTTCTCTGTAAGATAATAATCAGAGGTGGTTGCGGTAGAGGTTGGTGTCGTGATTAATCTAATTAGTTGCATGAATTATCAGGAGGATATTGAATGCCATAAATAATCTAACCTCCTAAATAAACGATTAAATTTGGTTACTTACAATTTCCACAGAATTAATTAGTTTTCAATCTTTTTAAATTTCTTGTGAATAATTTTCACTATTATACGTATTAATTATACTTTTTTTCCGCCATTAAGGTAAATATTTTTGTTTACTGACGATAATTTTAATAAAATATTTTCAAGTTTAAAACCATTAACAACCAACGTGTGTGAATTTTGTTTTCAAACTTAATTGAAAAATTTAGAAATATTACTATTTGTTAATAGTTTTATTATACAGGCTGGATCCTAAAAAAAGAACCAGGCTATAACTTCGTTATTTGTGGTCCGATTCAGAAAAACAAAAAACTATGAAAAATAGCTCTAAAAGTACTACGCGACAGTAATATTTTTGCTTCCTTTTGGACCACGGGTATTAACGGGCGATAGTCAATTTTTTTTTTTTTAATGGCAACATATGATTTTAAGTACCCAGTTTGATAGAGTGTTATTTTCTTAATTCAGTCATGTAATCAAAAATCAAATATGCATTTGCACATATTTTTTTTTTTTTTTAATATTCTGTCTTTTCGACAACGTGAGCTATGCATGTCACAATTACAAACTGTATATTGTGACACTGCGATTTACACATGTCAATAATAACAAAAATAATGGATAATAGTGAACGAATTGATATGCTACAGGCATATTTTGAATGTTTTAAAAACGAATGATCGAAGAAGATCCAATTTTGTATAGAAAATTTATCTGGACAGATGAATGCACTTTTGGAAATAACCGCCTCTACAATAGATACAACCATCGGTATTGGAACCAAGAAAACCCACACATTATTGCAGAAACCAACAGGCAGAGGGGGTTCAGCGTTAACGTGTGGTGCGGTATTTATGGTGACCGATTAGTTGGTCCATTTTTTATTAACGGGACACTGAATCAGCACAAATACTATCGACTTTTAAGTGAAGATCTTGATAATTTTTTGGAAAATTTGCCTCTACCAGCAGTTTGTGAAATTTGTTTTCAACAAGACGGAGCTACCCCGCATAATGCCAGAATCAACGTTGACTGGTTAAATGCTACATTTGGAAACCGATGGCTGGGAACCCATGGACCAATTAGGTGGCCTGCACGTTCGCCAGATATTACACCGTTAGATTTCTGGCTTTGCGGATACCTTCAAGATATCGTTTACCTTACAGAATCAAAGAACGAAGAGGTATTGCAACACAAAATAATCACTGCATGCCAAGAGATAGCCCCCGCTCTTATTTTAAATGCATCTCGTGGAGTAACTAGGAGATGTCAGTTATGTATTGAGCATGGTGGTGTCCAATTTGAACAATACTTGTAAATTCGTTTGACTTACATTTTTAGTTAAAAATTAATTGATTTATAACCTTTTGTTTAATTTTCACTTTTAAATAAATTTTTTTTAATCTATAATTTAATTTTCTACATGACTGAATTAAGAAAATAATACTCTATCAAACTGGGTACTTAAAATCATATGTCGCCATTTAAAAGAAAAAAAATTGACTATTAATACGTTAATACCCGTGGCCCAAAGGGAAGCAAAAATATTACTGTCGCGTAGTACTTTTAGAGCTATTTTTCATAGTTTTGTTTTTCTGAACCGGACCACAAATAACGAAGTTATAGCCTGGTTCTTTTTTTAGGATCCAGCCTGTATATCAAAGTTAAGATCACACTAAACAAAACAATTCAACAGCAAAATATGATTAATGATGTAAACGGTGCGATAGAAATGACACAAACAAATGGAACGAAAATACCTTCAGGGAAAATTCTGCGTTTTCGGTATTTTGTAAATAGGTTATGTATTATATGAATACATTGCTGAATATTAAAATGATATAAACATTTGAAAACTACACAGTTAGTATACATATTAGGTCAAAGAACTAACCTGTAGAATATTGGGCACTGACTGAAACATGATAACATTAATAAAATTCATGAAATAAGTAAGAAGAAATGAAAGATATATTCATTATCGTTAACATTAAATTATTTTTGAAAAAATTAAAAGATATTAATTATTCGAATAAGACCGTTTTTTTCACAAATCATAACATCGTATTTAACATTATTCTTTGCAACCAGAATTTAAAATACAATTATTTTATTTACTATCAATTAATTTATTATTTGAGCTGAATGCTCAAGAAATGTAAATTCAAATAAATTAAGGCTAAGAATTCTAAAATTACGTATCTTAATTATACGATACTTACAGTAAGTTCAATATTTTTAGCTAGAGTAGATTCGGCGATGTTAGCAAAGGGCTTATCGGCGCCCCAGCATTCGATATATTTGGTCATCTTGCTTGAGGGTCGAGAACGCGTAGGAAGACCTCCTGGGGTAGCCATTCCTGACGCAGCAGACGTCTGATCAACCGTACTATTTTTTCTCTCCAATAAATCTGACAAACGAGGTTTGACGTTGCCGTTTTGTGTTTCAGTTGCAATTTTCTACAGAGAAAGACAAGAAAGAAAATTACAAAAATGAAAGGACTAAAGCTTTTACGGACTTTTAGCCAACGACTTTCAAAGATTTGATTTTATTATTTTTTTTTGCCAGAAAAAAGGAATACAAAATGATAAACAAAATATAAATATTATTTTTTATATTATCCTTAAATTTATTTGGGTGAGAATTATTTAGTTTATAATAATATAATCACCACACAATATACATACAAAGCATATTAAATTTTAAAGTTGGTTATTTGCGGTTTATATTGTCCAATTTTTCTTTTGCTGGAAAAAAAAATCCTTTATATTTTCATGTATAATTTCAATCACAGCAGTAAATTATGTTGCTAATTAATCCTTCTTGGAATAGGCATCCAGAACTGAAGAACGTGAACTCGCCGTTGTACAAATAATGTAAATTAATAAAAAAAAGTATTATCGGAATTAGACAACTAATGGAAGCATAGAAAATGTCTTAAATTCTAAAAGGATGGGGGATGAAGATGTTATTTTAAATCAGTTTGTACAAAATGGAAAATTAGTACATAGCATTCTCATTCCATTTCCTTCCATCTATTGTTATTTCTATTTAAACATTTCTATAATCGCTGAATCTCATCTCCAGTCCTTTTATCTTTATCTTTTGATTATTCTTTCTTCTTACTTCATATGATTAGCTTTCTGCCTCATTTCAAACGATGTAGTCTCAAACATCGGAAACATGACGAAGTTTAAACTGCTCAGTTAATGTTAGTTGCCAAAGTAATTAATTTGTAATTACCCTTAAAACAAAATAAATGTAATTAGATGTGCTTTACTTGTAGTTATAACTTGGGTACACATTGACGGAGCAACCCTTTATCTAGTATTAAGTAAGTTTCATCATTAGTGAGAATTCTCTCCCTGACAAAATCTGATTAGGGATCGCGTCGCTCCGCACACCTACGCATGAATATTAAATTTGACTAATAAATTAACGATTCATTAAATGCCAAAATAATTTTGTTATTATTAAGCACGCATTTATGCAATTTGTTAAATTTTACTTTCAAATTTCAAACAAAATTAATGTATTCGTGCACTCGGCCAATGTTTGATTAACTGTGAACCCAATGTTATTTTAACGTTGGGGGTTTCGTGTGACTTCTACTTTCGTTATTTACCTAAAGCTATGGAAGTGCCTATTTTCTAGGCGAGGCGGCAAGTTTAAGGGCGATGCCGAATGCCCCGAAAGCGGGACAGTCTAGCAAAAGCACTTTAGTAGCGAGTTGTGTATTACATTTTTTAGGCGCCCGTATAATATTTACAACGAAATAGAATACAAATTTTAATTTCTAAATTACAAAAATACGTCTGGTGGACATTTCTATGAACAAGATAAATAACAAATCAAAATTAATCGCCATTACAGATTGGGAAAGACTCACTTTTCAATCCCAATATAGACTGGAAAAACCCAACTATTTAAGCTTTCTATGAATTTTTAAGAACAGTGGTTTTATGGTTCATTACTAATAAAAAATTTAACCATTCAGGGTAAAATTTTAAAATGCACTGAATCACTTATGGCCAAACTCGATTTAGAAAATAGGACCAATAAGTTAAATTTACTGCTCACGTCTTGACAAAAGCGAATGTTGTGGAAAATAGACACGAAAAGAAATCAGTCTAGAAAGCTTTCGCGGTTTTATTGGCTTTATTGGTTCGAAGTAAACAGTATATCATGAAAGGAAAAATTTAGACCATCCAATATATTTTCTATTAACTTTTAATAATAAAAGTTATAAAATAATAACGTAATTAAACTACGATTTGTACGATTAATTATCATTAATATTCATAATTTATTAAATCACGGCGTTTATGTCACGTTCACAGAAAGCAATCAACTGGATAGATATATTATTTGCGAGTTTATTTGTTATTGACGTTGGTTTTAATTAATTTGTTTTATTGTTTTTTAATTCTATTTAAATTAAATTGAAAAATAGAACGAAATATAATTATATATTTTTCAATCAAAAATTTAATTTTCTAAAAAAAAATACATACCTATAATGATGAAATAAGTTATGACAGAAAGTAAATTATTTCTATAACGTCTTGTCTTAATTAATAACTTTTTTTTTATTTATTCCTTTCCATAAACGTTATATACATTTTGTCATTTGACATCATTTTCTCGGTTCTTCTTCCAACTTTATCGTTTATAAGTATTGATTCCATGTCCCGTGCATATTTCTACGTGTTTTTTGTGTTTTTTGTGCCTATTTCTTTACCAATTTATATGGTTTTATTTATTTTATTTATTTATGTAATTAGGTGAATTGGTTGTGTTTGATTTTTAAGACTTTATGCCTTATTGAAATTTTCAAAAGTATGCAAAAATGAAAAGTTTCAAAACTGTACAAAACAAAACATACTTTGTTATTCGCATCATGTTCACGTTTAATGGATGGTCGGACGCGCCATTTTACAAATTTCCATATTAGAAAGCTCCATTTCGTCGAAGCAGGTCGTTGTTATTGTGTCTCATTATTGAACTAAGATGGAGGTTCGAACGAGTAATATAAATTTTTATCTCACTACCGACGACTACATCAAATATCTAACAGTCTAAAAAAAACCAAAGCAATAAAATAAAAACTGTTTCCTATTACGTCAAATATCTAACAGTCTAACAGACTATAAAAAAAAAAACAAAGTAACAAAATAAAAACTATTTCCTATTAAATTTTTTATACATAAATAGTAATTGATACAAAAAAAAACAATTACACATACCTAACAACAAATTGCAAACCAAGTTTATATTGCGAATGCTGTATGTACAATGATTTATATTATGCTTCATAAAAACAGTAAATAATGCATAAATATCCTTATTCAACGAAATCGGAAATAATTTCAACATTTTCACATTTCATTGAAAGTTTCCACAACGTCGAAACCAAACAAAAGGACGCTGGCTTTAGTACTTCGTGAACTGGAAGTAAAAGTGCCGTTTCCTTTCTGCTTTTATAAAGGACGTGTCCGGAACCGGATACCAATGTATTAACGTACGTTAAGATTTTTAGAACGTATTGTATTACTTGTCATTTTATTTTATACGAATTACTTTGCAAATAACATAGTGGTTTTATACATATTATAATAGTATAGAATCTGGATGTTACGAATTAAATTAAACTAAGGTGACCAGATTTCCGATCCATTAATGCTGTACACACTGTCGAGCAAAAAAAAAACTTTTTTTGACATTATTTCATATCTACGTGACCCGATTTCCAATCCGTCAATCCATTAATGCTCTCCTTGACATTATTTCTACGTGACTCGATTTGCACATGAAGAGTAAAAATAGGTCTCTTTGCCATATTTGGTTGGGTTCACTCCTTAATTTACATTCAAAAGGCTGTACATTTTGCTGTACATTCATACTGAATGCTGGACTTTGCTGTACATTCGTTAATGCTGTCCAGGATGGGCAAATTTCGATGTTTTAATAGGGAATTTCGATAACCATAAGAGATACAAAAAAATTACCCTACCATCCTCGATCGCGTTTTAGGAGAGACATTCAATGGTTAAAACAAAAGTTGACTATCGTCTTTTGTTTTCGAGTTATGCGCAAAAATTCTTTTTTTTCAGTTTTTGTTTTATGGCTGTATCTTTCTTATTTGGAAAAATGAAGGAAAATAATGTCCACGTTCTTGAGGCACTTTTTTGATAAGAATGCAGTGGCGTTGTTAGTTTTTTGAAAAAATTCTTCAAATTCGAGTTGTGACATAAAGTTTTAATTTTTTTTATATGGAACTTATAGTTGGCTGTGTCTTAAATAAAAAGATAATTTTTTTCCCTTTTGAACAATATATAATATGTATGGCCAATTTTTAATTTTCATAGAGATTTTCAAAAATTCATACGTTTCAAGGTCAGGCTTATATAGAATATTCAAATTAACGTCCGTCATTCACAACACAT
>JAFFZR010007739.1:0-10870 GCA_018397195.1 Lethrus apterus | reverse complement strand
CGACAAATTTTTGATTTTCCAAAATATTTTAAAAATGAAAAAAGTTGGGTCAAATTTGAAACAAGATTTGTTGTGAGCACTGAATTCTGCAAAACATTCCCTATTTAACCGTTGCTCTATGTATTCTAATAACCGAGATACCAATGGTGAGCATCGAAATTGGGACACACTGTATATATTACAACATTTGTTTCTCGGGTTTTATCCCGCCTGATTTGGTTAGATTTGGTTAGAACCTTTGTCTGTTCTATTGAGAACCAAATCACGCGGAATAAAATCCGAGAAACAAATGTTGTACTATATAATCGCGAGAACATCAGAATTCAATATATACAGGGTGGACCATCGTATAGTATATTCGCGAAAAACTATATTTCTAATCATCTTAGGAACTTGAATTTAGCAGTCAATAATCTACAGTGGAAGTACTACAAAATAGCTATTCTATTTTTTCAAAAAGACCGACCGGCGTCAGGACGCCAAAAAGTCAAAAAATTATAATTTTATATATTTTTTTATCAAGTCACTAGAATCAAAATATCACAGACAACGCATTTCTGATATTAAAAATGTTGAAGGGGTCATAGATTTCAAATTAATTAGTCTTTTATAAATTTGGATAGGAAAATGTGAGTAATTTATTGCGACAACCCTCAATGACCCTAAATCTTGGTTGACAATGGTCGCTTAACCGCAAACAACCCATTGTAAATCATAAATGGTGCAGCCGAAAAACTACAGGTGTTTTTCATTTCAAAACCGGGCCAATAATTTATTTTAAACCCGGTTCGGTAAAATGAATTACGTTTGATGTTTAAATCACTTTTATTTCAACTTTGGCTAATTATCTTTTTTTTTCTTGAGCATGCAACCAAATTAAAACTCGAGTTGTGCAATAAAATATATTTATTACGACACACGAATATTAAAAATGTGTTCCGAAATCAAATTCGAAGAGTTAGGTCCTGGATTTGTTAGGATCGACGCACCAGATGTGCGTCAGAATGAGTTTTATTGGAGACCCTTGTAAAACAGATTGCCACCGTCTCTTGGTTCCTCTCATTTTGAAGTTCTACCATAAATAATGCTATTACCTTATTGTTGGATATTAAATTACGATTTATTCAGTTATTATTATTATTCGAATTTAAATGCCAACTTTTGTATAATCAAAATCTACATATCATGGAGGTGAGGCTGTAAAAAAAAATCCAGATTGCTTTATTACTTTGATAATAAAACGCTATCAAAGTCAAATTTCACATTGATTATATTTTAGAAAAAATTATTCGGCCATTTTGTAGATTGGATAATTAAGATAATGCTTCTAATTTTCAGATTTTTTTGATAACTATATAAGGGTTTTATTTTGAATATGCTATACGATGGTCCACCCTGTATACTATTTTTTTAAAGGATGCCAACCCTCCAAAACTTGAAACTTAAATCGAAATACACGGCGGCGGTTCTATCTTAAATTAAGATGATTAAGGTTAAGGTATTGTCCTTAAAATATGAATCTATGGTAATTTTTACACATGGTATGTTGGTATGACTATGAGAAGGATGGTGCAGGAAAGATAGCCTTTATGAATATTAAATTAGTATTGGTGGGTTGTTCGTTTAAGTTGGACTAAGTTAGGTTCCTTTCGATTATGTTGGATGGGGTTCATTTTGAATAGGTTGCATTAATTTTGGTTTGCATGTCGAAACAGATCCTTACCAATTATAGGACTTACTATACCTGTAGTTTCTACATACGGACTAATTTTGTGCCTTGCTCTTTGGAATTTGAATTAATTTTTACATCAAACTGATCTCCAATTTAATACTGTGTAATTTTTTGTTAAAAAAAAGAAATTAGAAAAACAACTTTACTTCGTCCTTTTGGAAAATTAGTTTGTAAAAATCCCATTTTTCTGCACTTTTGTGGCAATTTCGTATTTTATATTCCAACATTTGCCAAATTTTTGAATAAAAATGAAAGTAAAAAAAATACAAAAATATAGAAGAGACAATAAAATTTCTGTTCAGACAAGTCTCTCTTTCGCAGATCTAATTAAATTAAGATGGTTTAGATTAGCGTGGTATGTGTTAGATAAAGTTAGGTTGGGGCTACGAATACCAATCTTAAACTAAATCAAATTGTTCCATTTTATTACTTTATTACAAATTCTTGAAAACGAAGATAGTGTCTTCAAGAATTTTATATAAAAAATCCATAGACCGATTTCTAAGTCAAGTTTTTTTCATACGTCGTCTTTTAAAATTTGTTTTGTTTTGCACAAATTGACCATCAATAGACAAAAAATGGAATATTTGAAAAATTCTATTGTATCCCAATTTATACTCGAGTTGTAGAACGGACATAATAAAAAATATCATATGAATATGAAAATTGTTACCTATACAATTTTGATTTTTGATTTATATTTCCCTAAGTTGCATCTCTACCCAATAAACCAAAATATGTATTAAAAAAAATTAGATAAAACAATTTTGATCGTAATAACAAATGTTTCAGCAAGTGCGCCGTCTAACACGTCAATAACGAAAAAGGCTTTTTTCGATGAAAAACAAGTCGATGACGTGACTGCCACAATTTTTCTACTCCCGGACAATATCTTTCCGATAAGAACGTGTTTAAGCAAAAAGTCGACGTTCAATAAGATCGCAGCCGGCGATATATAAGTGCGATAAAACAAACTCCCGGCGCATTAAAACGGACTCCTCGTCCTCGTCGCAGAGAACTCGGTTTTTTTTAAACAAATATTTCGTCGACGCATCCCGTCGCGTCGACGAAATATTCGTAGACTAAAAGTCCGATTGATGTTTGTTTTACGTCATCTGAGGGGGGGAGCAATACTTTTCGTTGCGGCCGCGGGCCGCTTGCATTTTTTATGCGAACGTTTCGTGGAAATGTTTCTGAAATGCGTACTTTTAAAGATTCATACTGCGAACGTTGCCTTTGTGTATCGTTTAATAATAATGGTGAAATTTATCGAATGGGCACGCTGATGCGGCCATAAATATAAAAAAAATAAGCCTTAAAATGAACAAAGGTGTATCATGGTGGAGAAATAACTACCAGAGGTAGAGAATAACCTTGAGCAAATTTCTGGTAGAGAAGAAATTATAACGAAATTTACTAATAAAGAAAATTATAAACACGAATTAGAAAAGAAATAGAAGGAGAATAAATAATTTGCAATTCATTTTTATGTCCTAGATTTTTCTGATTTTACATATTTCGTAATTTTTATAATTTTATATAATTTAGTATTTGTATTTGTAGTTAAGTTGGAGGGTGAGCAAAACATTATTTTGAAGACATAAACGCAACTGGATCAGAAGTTGGACTCAGAAAACAAAGCAGGCAGTGAAATGGAGCAAGAAGAAACACTAGAACCAACACAAAAACAAACAGATGAGATAATAAACAAAATGAAATATAACAAACAAAAGCTCCGGGAGACAACGAAATATCGCCAGAATTAATAAAGTATGGCGGAAAAAGACTAAGACAAGACATATATAAACATATAAAAGTATACTGGAGAGAACAGCAAATACCACTAGCATGAAAGGAAGCAGTACTTTGTTCCATACACAAGAAAAGAGACAAATCAAAATGTGAAAATTACCGTGGAATAGCACTTCTAGACGTAGTTTATAAGATAAACCAAAAACTGAAAGAAGAAAAGTATCATATGAGAATATTAGGCAGGATTTAGAAAAAGTCGATCCACTATCGACCAAATATTCATTTTGAAGAAACTACAAGCCATCCATTCCGAAAAAGGAATCGACATGCATGTACTCTTTATAGATTTCAAGCCTACGACTCGATTAAAGAAAGGGGCTAATGAAAGTAATGAACGAATTAAACATCCTCAAGAAGTTAATAAGTGTATATAGGTATATAGGTATAAATTTTGACAACGTGGTAATCGCAGTTGTATAATGAAAACAAATGCAACTGAGAATTTACTCAAATGATTGATTTCATGTCAATCAATTGTTAGTCAATGTTTGAATTATGTTGTCTCTAGAGCAAAGAATTTATTTAGTGAAATGCTACGGTATCTGTGAAGTATTATATCGCTATGCAATTGAACTTTTTAATAGGAAACATCCGGGAGTATATTTTTCTGTAAATTGTGTTCGAGAATTAGTAAAGAAGTTTGATAGAACAGGCAGTGTAACAGATTTGAAGAAGGGTGGTTACAATTTATTACACAATTTTTACAATACACAAAAACAAAGAAAACTTATTCTACATGTTGCTCTCCTAGTGTTACACATTTTTCAACGACTGCTCTAAACTTTTCAAACACTAGGTGAATGGTATCCCCATAAAAAAAGTCTAATGGAGTAATGTCTGGAGAGCGATGAGGTCATCTAATAGGACTGAACTGTCCAATCCTTTTATTAGGAAAATGTCTATTTAACCACTCCCTAACTCGAATTGCTCTATGAGTAGTACAACCGTCCTGTTGAAAATGAAGCGCCTGTCTCTTCTGCAAGTTACCTCATCTAGAGCAGGAAGGAAGAAGTTTTCCAACATTTCTGTATGTATGTATTCTGATTTACAGTTTCGTTGAAAAAATAGGGACAAATAATTTTATTGTACATTACCGCACATCAAACATTTTTTGTAAACTTTTTTGTACCGCTAGCTATTTGTTAATATTTGAAAATTTGGATTTTCTTTCGACCAATACCTGCAATTTTTGCTATTAGCGACTCCATTTGTTGTGAATGTTGCTTCGTCCGAGAAAACAATGTTTTTGTAAAAATATCTGTCCATCATAAACCGTTCTCCCATCAACAAACAAAATTCTAAACGAAGTTCATCGTCGCCTCTTTCAAGTTTATGTAGTCCCACCGGTTTGTAAGGATGCATTTTATTTTCTGATAAAATTCACTGTAAGTGGCTTTTACTGAAAGAAAGATCTTTTTGCCTTTGTCGTAACGATTTCTTTGGGAAAGTTCTTACAGAATCAAGAGCGATCAATGTAGCGGCATAATTTTGTTCATGAATGTGCTTTAGCTTCTTCAAATCTGTTTCACTGCCTGTTCTATCAAACTTCCTTACTAATTCTCGAACACAATTTACAGAAACATATACTCCCGGATATTTCCTATTAAAAAATTCAATTGCATAGCAATATGATAGTTCACCGATACCGTAGCATTTCACTAAATAAATTCTTTGCTCTAGAGACAACATAATTCAAACATTGACTAACAATTGGTTGACATGAAATCAATCGTTTGAGTAAACAACTGCGATAACAATATTGGCAAAACTTATACCTATTACGTATTTATCTTAATAAAGATAAAAAAAATCAACTTTGAGATGCAACGTTCAGATTAGATATGTGAGCTTCTATTGAAATTTCAAACATCTTTTCCCAATAATACTTTCCTTTCAAATAAAGGGTACTTTATTCTTAACCAAATTTCACGTTGTCTCGTTTTCTATGCACCCTGTATGTCAAATGTCGAAATTTTGATAGTAGCTGAGGACTTGCTAGATGGAGCAAAACTTTTATGAAAAGTGACTGTTCTTCCTAAAATGCGAAATAAGGAAGTTTACAAGTATAGTTAGGTCCATCCGGGGACACACTGTATAGATAGAACACCGGTGCCTTGTGTAAGTTAGGGAAATGTCAAGAAAATCAAAAGAACGTTTATATAAAACAGTAATACGATCCACAGTTATTCTATACGATTCAGAGACTTGGACGTTAACGAAATAAGAGGAGCAAACACTTCAAATATGAGAATGTAAACTGCCAAGAAGAATTTATGGAGGAATAAAAGAAGAACCCTCACTTACCCTCCAAAACTACCCTGTATTCATATGGGATGGGGTAGGTGGTGACATGAAATTAATGATCCTAATGTCTTATAATCACCCCCAAGATATGAACTCCGTAATCAAAAGCGTTTGGAACATATTTGAAAAACTAAGGTTTTCAATTCATCCCTTTCAAGGGTTGGATCTCCCTTATTATTCGCTTTTAAGAAAAAGTGTACATAAAGAAGTACCCTTATTTTTGGACGTACTATCACCTCTAGTAATTAATGTATATAATTCTGGACCAGCCTGTATATTGGAACTTGAAAATTGTAAATAAAATTATTAAACAACAACAACAATAATAAATGATTAATGAGAAATTGTTTATTACATACTAATTAATTAACTTTTATTTAATAAGAACTAATTTAATTGAAATCTTATTAAATTTGTAATGATTTCTACCGTTGTGTTTCATTTTATTCAACTATAGTTGGCTATTCTGGTTCGGGAGTTTCTTTTCTAGTGCGCTTTATCATTGAACAACACCTTGTGTTTTGAATTTATATGTGAGTATAATTTTTCTATTTCTATCATTAATAGTTTTATTTAAGCAACAATTGGCTTATTGATGATTAAAACTGAATCCTATACACGCGCTTTATTCCACTGTCTTATTCAAAACAGCATTGAATAATGGTGACCGTGAAATAAAAGCGGATTCAATTTCTTTGTTTATTTACTCAACAAATAAATAAAGTGTTGTTCGCACTATTTTTGAATTATTAATTCAAAAATGCAAATTTAATTTATTCAATGAAAATTTTCTAAATATTTGTAAAAGTTCAAATTCTGTTGTCGTTATTTAAATTGAATTTTCTTTGAATATCAATTTCTAGGAAATTCATGCTGAACTGACATGATCCATTATTCCTATTTGTAAAGCACTGCAATCCTAACCTTTGCTGGTACTGGCACTAGATGTAACTTTTATAGTAATTGTCACTTCACAAAATTTTAAAGTAAATTTCTGGGAAACCAACACTACACCACCTTTTCCTTTTTTTTTAGGTCTTGCTAAAGGAAGAGTCACAGCAACTCTTAGATTATATCGTCGATTTTTGCCTTTTATAGCCGAAAATAAACAAATGAAATCTTCGGGAAAATTCGAATTTGAATCGCGTTTTTATCGCGGTGTTGCAACATGTGAGTACATTGACCTGTTGTCATTTTCCTATCCCATAACGGTTTTTTGTTGGTTATGAAAGTGAGTGTTAGTTTTGTTTTATTAATTGTATGATTGAATTTGATTACAACTGATGCCATTTTAATAAAAGTTAAAGCTATTTTAAATAGTAAATAATTCCTATTCTCTGAATTTTAATTTCCATTACTATTGCCATCTGTTGTTAATTTGACTAAGTCGTCATATCATTCTGTGCTAATAATTTTACATTAAATTTGTTTTAATTAAAATTGATTGATCTCCTTCAATTTAATGAAATATGGTTTTGATAAATCGTTATTGAATTGTGATTGCCTTTTTAACCATTCTTTAGTTTCTTTATTTAATATGTTTGCAGTGATTAAAATTGATTCAATTAACGTGAAATTTACAGTAATTGAAATTAAAGTTATTGCTATTATTCTTTTGTAAGTCTCTTTTTCTTAACCTAACCTTAACTTGTCGCTCAGACATCGTGAGCTGATTTTGGTTATTTTACTTAAGTGTAACTAATTAAATTTATGATTAATTAATTCATTTTCTGTTTTGAGATTCACATGACTAAAACTTTCCCGGTCCGTTTATTCGGACGCACACCTGTCTTGATCGGAGTTGTCGATGAGTGATCTCGTTCCATATCGTTGTGATGGGTTTTGGTTCGTTTTCTAACCATTTCTTGTTGGATTCCTTTCCATGGCTGGGATGTAATTTACTGGTCACAGGATTGTTCCATTTTGAAGTGTTTTCATGGTGATCGGTGAGTTCTTGTAGTTTTTGATTGCACCATTCTTCAGTGCCGGGTGAATGCAGATAAATAATATCTATCGATCCATTGACCTGTGTGATACATAAATGTGATAATTGTGATTTTGCTTTAATTTGTGTTTTTCCCCGTTTTCTATGTTAAATCTGTGATTATTAAACATTTTTAAACATTTTTGAATATTTTCATTTATTTTTTATGTTTACCATAGAAAAGATCACTGCAATACGTTCCTCTTCAGTGTGACTTCGTATACAACCGTGATAATAAATTATCGAAAAGGTATCCTTTCGGCCAGAAAAGTTGAAACATTTGTCGAGTCACGTGCAATTTGATACATTAAAAAACGTATTATTGGAAAACGATTTCGAATTTAATACACGTGAGCACGTGCGTTTGATAGATGCGGGATACGGCGTGAATGACAAACGAGTAGTCGACGCAGTGTAAATAGATTTTCGGAGAAGTCAAAAAAAACTGCCTAACTGTTCAATCGGTTAATTTGATGCACATCTTTACGACCGTACAGTCCTACGTGAAGTCTGTATCTTTGTCGGATGTAAGATTTTATAAACAGGGCAGATTTATATTTTACTAAGTTATACAGGTCTTCCTTAAATAAGTACAGATATTTTAACAGGTGATAGCTGACATTAACCCAAACCCAAATCCGCAAAAACGGCGGTCCTATCTTCATTTTAAATTTTCGAAAAATGTCATTTTTTTATGTGGGCATTCGGTTCTAAGTACGGTCCTGTGTCCATTTAAATATGTGTCGCGTTGGAAATCAACTTCCTTTGGCGGGAATAACATGAAATGTTGTAAAACAACCTTTATTGGTAATAATTCGGCGTTAACCCATTTAATCCCACTGGTGCGATTTCGCACCACATCACTTTGAATTTTTTTAGTAATTGGAAACATCAAATTTTTAATTTTTGACCTACAGGTTAGCTTCTAAATAGATACATTTAATAAATACGATAAGAAAACACATGAGTTATAAAGTATTTTTAATGTTATAATATTTAAAAGTTTTGTAAAATATTGATCATTCAGCATCTATTATTCGAACCACAGGAAAATCATTTATAGAAATAATTCCTTTTTATTTTTTAAACGTAAGTATATTCTTTAGATATGCAATTATCGTTTACATATCACGAAATTTATCATAAACTGCAGAAGTCGCGAATATCTTCGATAAAATTTACACGGTGCGTTTTCACACCACTGGGAATATAAATGAATCAACATAGCCTTTTCTTTGCTTTATGCAAGTTATAACATGTTTGACTATTTGTCTATATAAGCGGTGTGTGCAAAGCATAGTGTCATTAGTGTTACTAAACTACGCCTAGCACTGGTCAGTGGTGCAAAATGTGTCGAAATAATTTTTTAACACAAAAGGAATTAGAAGCAGCCTTGGAAAGTATAGTAGATGATTTAGAAAAACAAAATGAAGGTATTTTGAATCGATATAAATAGGTTATATACGTAAAATTATTTTTATTATAAAATTTGATTCCTTAGGTATCATTGATGCCGTGTACGTGCCACCTGAAGTAGATGTACTAACAGACGAAGAAAACATCGATGATGAAAATGGTTTACCTGAAAGTCAGTCGCAAAATCCAGACATTGCTGGGTCGTTTGAAGTACACTTGCAAACAGCAGGTAATATCGATCTAGAAGACTTTGATTCATCAGACGATGAAACTTTAGCATATAAAAAACTTAAATACCGTAAATCAAATACCACAAAATTAGCTGACATGTCTTTGGAACCAGAATGGAGAAAAGGAGAAATCGAATATACACATTCACCTGTTTCAAATGAATTACATGATCAACATGTAATTAGTGCAGAACTAGTTGGCAAAACTCCATTAGATATATTTTGTTTGTTTTTTGATGATGCAATGTTAGATATGATAGTTTCGTTTTCTTTGAAATATGCTCATGACAACAATCGCCACGATTTTCAATTTGATAAATCAGATCTTTTAAATTTTTTGGGTATATTGGTACTTTCTGGGTACCACACTTTGCCTCGAATTCCTATGTATTGGTCGACTGATGAGGATAAAGGTGTGAATATTGTACAGAAATGTATGAGTCGTAATAAGTTTCAAAATATCAAACGCAATTTACATTTATCAGACAATTATTCATTAGATAAGACCGACAAATTCGCAAAAGTGCGCCCATTTTTAAATCTACTGAATGACAAAAATTTACAATTTGGCATATTTGCTTTCAACTTATCCATTGATGAGCAAATGATACCATATTTTGGACGTCATTCTTGTAAAATGTTTATAAAAGGCAAACCTGTACGATTCGGGTTCAAACTATGGTGCCTCTGTTCATCGGATGGGTATTTGTTTTATTCACTGCCTTATGGCGGAGCTTCAGTAAGAAATGAAATATCCGCTCTTGGAATGGGAGGTCAAGTAGTTATGGATTTACTTACAGTAGTAAAAAATCCTTTCTGTCACCAAATATTCTTTGATAATTTTTTTTCTTCGTATAAATTATTTGTTTCCTTGAAAAACAAAGGATTTTTTGCTACTGGCACAATCGAGACAACAGAATGAAAAAATGTCCTTTAGAAAGTGTAAAAACTCTTTCAAAACAGCCAAGAGGATCATTTGATTCAGCGTTTGATAACCTTTCAAAGGTTTCTCTCGTACGATATAATGACAACGCAGTTGTTACTATATGCAGCAATAATTTCAACATTCAACCACTCAACACCGCTAAAAGATACAACAGAAAAGAGAAGAAGGATATAACAATCCGTCAGCCCAATATGATCACACAATACAATAAATTCATGGGAGGAGTAGACCTTCATGATAACGGCATTGCTAACTATAGATGCAGAGTTCTAGGGAAAAAATGGTGGTGGCCCATATTTTGCAATGCATTAGATAGTACTATCGTAAACGCATGGAAAATATATAACATGGTAAATGGAACTAAAATATCACAACTTGATTTCAAATCGTATATCGCTTTGCGTTTACTGAGGAACAATAAAATAAATGCGAAACAAATGCCATCA
>JAFFZR010007738.1:0-11321 GCA_018397195.1 Lethrus apterus | reverse complement strand
GATAAAATCTTCATTGGGCAAGTAAGAAAAAAATGCTCGGACAGGTCGATTTTCTTTTTCAATTGTCTATTTTTTTGTATACGTATATTTTGTATTGCGTCATCTATGTTCGAGTTATGACGTCATCACTTGTTTTTTTAAATTGCAACACCCTCTTTTGATAGTACCATTTGAAAGAGTACATTTTTCTGCGTACATACGCCAATTTTTATGTTATGCTACATAAGAATATTTACGGGATATTTATTATTATTAATATTTAATAACCCATTGTTGCATTATTTTCGTTCCGACACTGATCGTAGCTCCTAACAATGGGTTATTAAAAATTAATAATAAATATCTCGAAAATATTCTTATGTAACATACCATAAAAATTGGCGTATATACGGAGAAAAATGTACTCTTTCAAATGGTACTATCAAAAGAGGGTGCAATTTAAAAAAAAACAAGCGATGACGTCATAACTTGAACATAGATGACGCAATACAAAATATACGTATACAAAAAAATTGAAATAGAAAAAGAAAATCGACCTGTCCGAGCATTTTTTTCTTACTTGCCCTTACATTTCATGCAGATTTACAAAGCATGCAATGTTGTATTATGTATAGTGCACTATGTATGTTTAAAACAGTTAGTGAGTTATTATAAAAAATTTCTTTTCCAGATATGGCGTTGTAGCTTTATACACACAGGTGGCAGCACAGTGATAATCATTATATTTCTTCTACAACGTAACTCTCTAAACCTCTAAAGTTTACATCTATTACAAACATTCAGAATTTGCATAATTCAGTCACTTAATTTTATTGAGATGTAGTGTTTCATATATTTTGAACATACAGGTTGTAACATTAGCGCGATATTCTTCGATATCTCCATTGTTATGCAAAATACAAAAAAATATTTTAAGACAAAAGTTTTTTGCATTTATGATCTCTACCACCCAGTTATACAGAGTGTTTCCTTTGTGCGCAACCACGAACAACTTTAAAATTTTAAATGGAACACCTATACATTATTACATTTTTGAATTCCAATGGTAATTTTAATATAAGTTTGTATAGGATAATATTTGTCTATTCCTTTTTAAAATATTTACATTTATTCCGAAATTTCGACAGCTGTCGGTCTTCGGCAAAACGCCAATACTTCAATAAAGAAGTACTGCAAGATCATGAAATTTTATGCAACGCTAGAGGGATCTTTTGTGATAATAGTAAAAGCATTAGAAATTCGATATGTAACTCAACATACTTAATAAATCTTCTTCTTTTTGAAACAATTGAAATGCGGAAAACTTAATATTTTTAAATGGAAGCGCTATATTTTTATGCATTAGTCGAAAGCAAAATTGTCTATTAATTTGAATAAGCAACATATGTAGTTAAAATTAATAACTGTATTTTTTAATTTTCGTACATTGTCATCCATCCAATGCGATACACGGTCATTTTTCTTATGGGAACTTCTTTTAAACAAGTGACAATCAAAAGAAAACCAAAACAATTTTATTCTTTAGACAAGTATGGTAATTTTATCACATAAGAGCTAACCATAGAACAGATAGAAATCTAGAAAAACAGAATGTATGAGTAAATTATCTAAGTTGTTTTTATATAAATATCAAGGATGGAAAATATTACATGTTATTCTAACAAAAAAAATCGACTATTTAAGTATCAATTAAAATACAAATCAGTCTTATCACCTTCAACAATTTCCATTTATTGGCACCATCTAAATCCCTTTGTCTGACTTGTATTTTTGCCACAAACAGTTTTCGCTTAAAGTTGCGATACTTTCTTAAATTATATTTTGTTTAATAATACATGTACCTAACATTTTTATTCGTGTTTACACTCTAGGAAACTTTAATGTTTTTAAATTTAAATTTTACTTGAGTTTTAAACTTTGTTCGCATTTTTGCATGTACTTTACAGCGGTGAAGACCAGCATTACCAATATTTGCCTGTCGGTTGCCTTATACGCGCTCGAGCGTTAATTGAGAATAAAATTAATTTCTTGTTAAAAGTTAAATAATTAAATTTCCAAAGTAAAACATCATTATAAAGTCACCTGTTTTTCTTAAAACATGCTAACTAAAAACACTAAAAAATAATTATTTAATGTGGTACTTGTTGAATTGACAGTCTCTACAGATTGTCATATAGAATTCTTGAAATGAAATCTGACATCGAAATCGTTCCTGAAATATAGTGAAAAACTGATTGCGTTTTCAATTTTTAAAGTATCCATCTTGAATTTGGCGGCACTTGCCTAAAAGTACGATTGAGCAAGCAACGGTTAAATGGGGAATGTTTTGCAGAATTCAGTGCTCACAGCAAATCTTGTTTCAAATTTGACCAAACTTTTTTCATTTTTGAAATATTTTGGAAAATCAAAAATCGATTGTCGATTTCATTATTCCTCAATAAGTGAATAATGCTTAATCTGACCTCTTTTAAATTTTACATTGTTGAGACAATTTTTTAAGACGAAATTTTTGATATAAACAGAAACCCCCGATTGTCATTTGTTTTTAAGTTATTAGCGCTAACTTTTATTTTTCATATGGTGGCCATACTGGATTTTGGGTTTGTTAGATAGTGTTTAAAATGTGCTTTTCAACGATGTATAATATGCCTGAAAAATTTTTAGTTACAAGCAAAATATTAATAAAAACGTAAATTAATCTTAAATATGACAATTGAAAGTGATAATCCTAAGTAATACTGTAATCTAACGAAACGGTAACAAAAGCATAGAAATTCACTTAAAGAAATTGTTCAATATGACGACCATTCGTTCCACACACTTTTGACACCTTGTTGTAACAGAGTTACATACTCTACGTAGCGTGTTTCCGTTTACTAATTGTAGCACATCTATTACTCTTTGTTCTAAAATTTCAAAACTAAACACTTCGTTTTTAGTGGTAGCCCATAAATAAAAGTAAAAGGGGGTAAGGTCGGGTGATCTTGCCGGCCATTGCACTGGTCCATTATTTGAAATCACTCTCTCATTAAAGTTTACTCTCAACAAATGTTGCACGTTACGATTAATAATTTGTCTCAAAGCAGGCATTATCTCATTTGTTAGTAGCTCCAAATATCTGTTACCAGTTAAGTTGTTATCAAAGATGAAAGGACCTATTAACTGACTATCTAAAACGAAAAGAAACTCAAAAAACAAAATAAAAATGTAAACAAAATTTCATACCAATTAAACCGCACCAGACATTAAAACCAAATCGAACTTGAAATCTTCTTTGATTTACCAAACGTGGACTTTCAGTAGACCAATGATGATAGTTATTCCTATTGAATACTCCACAATTGGTAAATCGTGTTTCATCTGTCCACCTGCTAAACTGTAATCTTCGGTGATACTTGGTTTTCTTCAAGGTTCTGTGAACAGTAGGTTTTGAAATCCCTGTTTCTCGAGCTACACGACGAATTGATGTGCTGAGACTGTTCCTAACGTTCTGCAAAATATTATTTCGACGTGTAATTAGCTCGTTTTTGTTCGAAGCTACCAAAATTCTGTAAATTGCTAACTAGTCTTCTAAAAATTGTCCTGTGTGGTTGTTGTCTTTCTGGAAAACGCCCTGCATACCTCATGCATGCATTTTCAGTGTTTCTATTTGCTTTGAAATACACGTCCAACATATCAACTTTTTCTTCGTTTGAATATGTATGTGCCTTTATCAATACTTATAAATCGTAATACTTGACAATAAATAATTACTTATCACTAACTACAAGTAGATTACATGGTTTTAATTAACTTATCTCTGCAGCACTAATTGTACTTTGACAGGTTATCGTTATAGCCTACTAATTTCATATGTATTTAAGATTAATTTACGTTTTTATTAATATTTTGCTTGTAACTAAAAATTTTTCAGGCATGTTATACATCGTTGAAAAGCACTTTTTAAACACTATCTAACACATGAAAAATAAAAGTTAGCGCTAATAACTTAAAACACAAATGACAATCGGGGGTTTCTGTTTATATCAAAAATTTCGTCTTAAAAAGTGTCTGAACAATGTAAAACTTTAAAATAGGTCAGATTAAGCGTTATTCAGTTATTGAGGAATAATGAAATCGACAAATTTTTGATTTTCCAAAATATTTTATAAATGAAAAAAGTTGGGTCAAATTTGAAACAAGATTTGTTGTGAGCACTGAATTCTGCAAAACATTCCCCATTTAACCGTTGCTCTATGTATTCTAATAACCGAGATACCAATGGTGAGCATCGAAATTGGGAGAACCTGTATATACTAATTATTAGTATTTAAAGAGATTATGACAAAAGAATCCTTTTAGAAATCGTTTTATGTTATTGGTAAATTATATACGATTGGTCACTTTTTGATAAACCAAAAATTGATAAAATTATAATACTATAATATACTGGTATAGCAGTAAGATTCGTAACATTAATTATGCCGTAAAATAATAGCCAAAGAATTAGCGACAACACCAACCTTTGCATTGATCACTAACACATATGAAGACTAGTTAAGATGTTTGTGCCTCTGCAACTCGAGACATCCCTTGAAACGACATCCTCGCTGAAAACCTAAATGATAGAAAGAAAGATCGAATGTATCGTCCACAGATGTACATTTTAAATATTGAAAGAAGAAAGTACTGAAACCCAAAAAGAAATTAAAAGACACCACATCAAGATAATCTGATCCACAAAGAACAAAAAAATAAAAAATCGATAAGAGGTATAACAAAGCGCAAAACAAACAAAAGTAAAAATAGTATATAGAAAAATATTCATTGATGATGAGAAGAATAGATTGGATAAGGAAGGAAAATCATTGACAAAGTGTGGCAGAAAAAGACTTCACTCAAAAAAATTGCTTCACAAGGAAAAAAATAACCAACCTAAAAAGAAGGAATTTACTTGTGATGAACAAATTTACCAGAAAGATGTACATAAATTCACACGAGAAGTCAATAGCAGCAAAGACCTATCACAGACTACGTGGTAATAAACTAGCAATAAACTAGAACAAAGAGTTAAAAAACATGCTGAAATAGATATTACTTGTTAATGGCAAAGACTATTGGTGCACGAAGAGACAGCAGCAGATATAAACAGTGTAATTAAGAAAGTAATTAAATACTATAAGTTCTAAGAAAGAGTAGCACAGAGATTTAGAAATAAAATAGTGAGATATATAGAAACAAATGAAAATATTAACCTGGCAAATCTTAAAAAATAATAACAATAGCAGCAAAAGAGATACGACACAGTAAGAGCAAATAGTTGTTAAAAAACAAATGTGATGGCGGAACGACGAGATAAAGGAACAAGTAAAAATAAAGACGCAATAACGGTACTTAAGAAACGGGAAAGATAACAACTATGCAGAATATAAGGAGCAGAAATCGAAAGTTAAGGCAATGGTAGAATGGGAAGAATTTGGTGAAAAAAATGGAAAATGACTACTATACAAACCAGAATATATTCTGTAAAATACTGAAGAACATAAGGACAGAGAAGAAAACAAACAAGTCAAGGATGACGAAGGCACTACTTACAAAGAAAATGACACATATAGTTAGAAGCCGTTATCATGAAGGTATTGTATTGTGTGATCATATTGGGCTGACGGATTGTTATATCCTTCTTCTCTTTTCTGTTGTATCTTTTAGCGATGTTGAGCGGTTGAATGTTGAAATTATTGCTGCATATAGTAACAACTGCGTTGTCATTATAACGTACGAGAGATATCTTTGAAAGGTTATCAAACGCTGAATCAAATGATCCTCTTGGCTGTTTTGAAAGAGTTTTTACACTTTCTAAAGGACATTTTTTCATTCTGTTGTCTCGAATGTGCCAGTAGCAAAAAATCCTTTGTTTTTCAAGGAAACAAATAATTTATAGGAAGAAAAAAAGAAGAATATTTGGTGACAGAAAGGATTTTTTACTATGTAAGTAAATCCATAACTACTTGACCTCCCATTCCAAGAGCGGATATTTTATTTCTTACTGAAGCTCCGCCATAAGGCAGTGAATAAAACAAATACCCATCCGATGAACAGAGGCACCATAGTTTGAACCCGAATAGTACAGGTTTGCCTTTTGTAAACATTTTACAAGAGTGACGTCCAAAATATGGTATCATTTGCTCATCAATGGATAAATTGATAGCAAATATGCCAAACTGTCAATTTTTGTCATTCAGTAGATTTAAAAATGGGCGCACTTTTGCGAATTTGTCAGTCTTATCTAATGAATAATTGTCTGATAAATGTAAATTGCGTTTGATATTTTGAAACTTATTACGACTCATACATTTCTGTACAACATTCACACCCTCATCAGTCGATCAATACATAGGAATTCGAGGCAAAGTGTGGTACCCAGAAAGTATCATTATACCCAAAAAAATTAAAAGATCTGATTTATCAAATTGAAAATCGTGGCGATTGTTGTCATGAGCATATTTCAAAGAAAACGCAACTATCATATCTAACATAGCATCATCAAAAAACAAGAAAAATATATCTAATGGAGTTTTTCCAGCTAGTTCTGCACTAAATTACATGTTGATCATGTATTTCATTTGAAACAGGTGAATGTGTATATTCGATTTCTCCTTTTCTCCGTTCTGGTTCCAAAGACGTCAGCTAATTTTGTGGTATTTAATTTATGTTTTTTATATGCTAAAGTTTCAGTTTGAATCAAAGCCTTCTAGATCGATATTACCTGCTGTTTGCCAGTGTACTTCAAACGACCCAGCAGTGTCTGGATTTTGAGACTGATTTTCTGGTAAACCATTTTCATCATCGATATTTTCTTCGTCTGTTAGTACATCTACTTCAGGTGGCACGTACATATGGCATCAATGATACCTAGGGAATCAAATATGATAAAAATAATTTTACATATATAACCTATTTATATCGATTCAAAATACCTTCATTTTGTTTTTCTAAATCATCTACTATACTATCCAAGGCTGCTTCTAATTCTTTTTGTGTGAAAAAATTATTTCTACACATTTTACACCACTGACCAGTGCTAGGCGTTGTTTAGTAACACTAATGACACTATGCTTTGCACACACCGCTTATATAGACAAATAGTCAAACATGTTATAACTTGCATAAAGCAAAGAAAAGTCTATGTTGATTCATTTATATTCCCAGTGGTGCGAAAACGCACCGTGTAAATTTTATCGAAGATATTCGCGACTTCTGCAGTTTATGATAAATTTCGTGATATGTAAACGATAATTGCATATCTAAAGAATATACTTACGTTTAATAAATAAAAGGAAATACTTCTACAAATAATTTTCCTCCGGTTCGAATAATAGATGTTGAATGATCAATATTTTACAAAATTTTTAAATATTGTAACATTAAAAATACTTAAGGGTACGTTCACACTGCGCGCTATGCGATGCTATGCTATGCTATCATCGCGTGCTATAAAACCTAGCGTGTTCACACTGCCGGCTAGTTCGGCGTTTGACCTTGTTAAAACCGGTCATGATTACACTACAGAGCTGTCTGCCAATGGAAAATTTGGTTTTAAAATATATATTTATGAAGAAATTTAGAAAACAAAAGAAATACTTGGGTCCATACAATTAACGCAACAAGATCCAGGTTTGGAGAATTTCATCAATTATTTAAAGATCTTGGGAAATTGGTAATTGATCGAAAATAATTTTTAAAAAAATCGCCCGATCTATTTAGAATTTTCATACGCTCACATAATCTATTTCTAAACACTATTTGTTTATGAAATTTTTGATATTGATTCGAATTTGCCTAGTTTAACTTAACATGGATTATATCTTTTATTTACTTGTCGATTTCTGTTCCTCCGCTACCTTCCCATAATTTATTTGTTACATCTCGGTTGTGATATTGTTTTGTCCGTAAATCCCATAATGGGGTACGAGCCCGAATAACTTCTATCAATTTTTCGACGTCCATTCCGGATAACGACTGCACATGGACTGGCGACTTCTAGCGATTTAGCGCGATAAAATCAAACAAGTTTAAATTTCAAACAATAGCATAAACACGCTTCTACCAGCATCGCTGTTGATAGCGTGGAATGTGAACAGTCAAATAAGTAATCACATGTTTATTTACATAGCAAGCATCGCATGGCATA
Organism: Lethrus apterus; assembly: GCA_018397195.1. NCBI lineage: Eukaryota > Metazoa > Arthropoda > Insecta > Coleoptera > Geotrupidae > Lethrus > Lethrus apterus. The sequence goes on along the minus strand of JAFFZR010007738.1, from coordinate 3,151 downwards.
GCATAGCATCGCATAGCGCGCAGTGTGAACGTACTCTAAATCGCAACATCGAGTAGCTGCTAGTAGCTTGCCACATATAGCTAATATTCTTATAATTTACACGCCGCAAATAGTACAGTCAAGGCTACTGTAGAGAACAAATATGTCATCAATCACTTCGTATTATTTTGCGACAGTTGATTCGTTTGGCGGGTGTGGAATTGGCAGAACCGGCGTATTCGCAAAAAATGGGTTCGTGAGTGAGTCGGTGGACGAGAAAAATTGGGGGCTCCTACGCCTCTTTTAAGAGAATTGGTTGCAGAAGATTCAACTGCCTGCAGAAATAATGTAAGTTATGTGTTGCGTAGAAAGCACTCAGCGACTGCCCTCCTGCCCTGTTACAAGAGACGACTGCAACACTACTCGTAGCTATTGCAGTAGCGGCGAGTAAAGTCGATACGTGTGACACAGGCTTAAGTCCAAATATTTAATACAAATATTACAGAACACTGTAATTATGGGTAAAACAGATCCTAAATCGATCGGAAACTTTAACATCAACCGTACACAACTAACAACTTTGTCTGCACATAACTATGGCCGCACAACACACTGGCAAACTAAATCTTAATAAAATATTACACTTTTGCACGAATATAACCACATATACCGATCAACGGAAGATCTGTTTTACATATATTACACATCATCAACACACAAAACAAAAAGGAAGAATTCATAACCTATACATAAACACGACACCACCACACTATTATAAAATGTAAACAGTATTTAATGTAAATCATTATGATTGTAGAAAAAACAGCTGAAGATGCCGAAAAGTATCGGCGAAACGTTTTGTACTATAAAAATCTCAAAGAAAAAGACAATGGAATATTATCCTTAATAAAGACATCTTAACAGACAGAATACACCGCATTATTCTACTGAACCTCACACAAACGCCGTATAAAACCCAAAGAAAAAACAAAAAAGGAAAAAAAAAATATTTAATACTTTTATATGCGCTTTTAAAGTTTTAGTTATCTGTATATTGGATAGGTATGACGTTAATCTTTTGCATGAAAAACTACCATGCCGCTGATTTTTTAGCAAAACTGAATAACACAGAGATAATAGTCATCTGCGCTAGCCGTTGTAACGGTTATAAAATGCGTCGTAAGTAAACTCATTCTTTGAGTAAGATTTAATTCATTTCATTTTAAAATTAGCAATCAACAACACCATCGCGGATTTCCATATCATTGTGAATGCTTTCTATTAAATGTCCCTAAATATTTTTATTCGTGCATTTTCTATGACCATGATTGTACATACATTTAGGCCGACGTCCACTGCATGCGTTTTCGTACGAATTATTTTCGTCAGAATTCTAACGAACTTAAATGCATGAAAAACATATCAAACGTACCGACGAAAACGTACGAACGATTTCGTATGCAGTGTACGACTTTTGATATGTTTTACTTGTATGGAGTATTCGTTCGAATTCTGACGAAAATAATTCGTACGAAAACACAGCAGTGGATGCCGGCTTTCTAGACATCTAAAATTTGAATACATGAAAAGGTTTTATTATCTGTGTATTGCCAAACTGATTTTTGATGCCATTCCGGAATCTGAAGTGTTCCACATTTGCCAAGATTTTATTAACCGTTGTTCATAAAGAACATAATGTACGTTCGCCTTCATCTTTATTATTGTTAGTGGGTGTAATCTTTTAGGATGACTAACGTGTAAGCAATGTTCACTTGAACACGTACAGCAAAATCTAAACATATCTCGATGCATCGACTGTTCGCAATTAGTTTAATCCGCTTAAATCCTTATTTAGTATTTAGTAAGCGAACAAGTTGTAAAGTTTGCATTTTGTAACGTTAATGTTATCGGACCTAGGAAAAGGGTCTTTTTTATTGCAGTCTCTCGACTCAAGTTTCAGATACAACACTGCACCTGCATTGTGAGCTCATAAAGTCTGCGCAGTTGCCAACTCTGGCGCACAAGATACTGCACTCAGCCGTTGCGATTGCATTTCTCGCCGTTTCTTGCTTCAGGAAATTTAAAATATGTCGGAAAAAAAAATGCTCCGAGCGTTAATTTGTTAAATGACCGTATAGTGTAAGCTGTAAGGTGTAAGCTAAGACGTTCTAATATATACATGTAATAATTCCCTGAATTATTAGTCTAGTGGACGCAGTAACTTTAACGTAGAGAATAATGCAACCTCTGGCTGGAACCGGTTCTTCTTCAGGGCTGAAATGCTCTTTCAGTCTCGGCAAACTTATCTAATTTTTATTATTACATTTTTTGTCTTGTTGGTATTTACCTTTTTTTTATAATTTTTGTTCATTTATTTGTGGTATTTAGTATCATTTCTAATTTTATTTCTTTTTATTTATCTTTATGTATTTATTGATCTGTTTTTTATTTATTTACAACGTTTTCTTTTTTTCTGTATTTTTCACGTGTGCATTTTCGTTCATTTTCGATCTCGATCTTCACTATTTCTACGTTTATTATTATGAATCATTTTTGGTTTATTCTATTTTTGATTAACTTCTTCATTACTTTTTGATACATTTTGCTTCCAGTGGTTTTCCCAATTTTCATTCACATTTCCGTTTTATTCTTTCCACGTTTCCGTGCATAAGGAAATAACTTCTTCAGCATCGACAGAGCAAATACTTTACCTGGGTATCTTCGAGTACATAAAGCACGTTAAAACAAGCCTGTTATTCGGTCTCACGTGCCTTTTGCTGTTTATACTGTCACTAAACTCTTTGATGTTCTTCAATATGTGAATAGGGAATAGCGACAATTTTTAATTTTTTGAAGCTTGTTTTGCACTATTATATTATAGGTTTCTTCTCTTGTCTCTTCCCTTCTTCTCTAATCTTTTCTCTTTCATCTTTATTCTCACTATTTCGCTTTCGCTCATTCAGTCATAACTTTCTTGTTATTTGTTGTTTAATTTTGATACTTTATTGGGTTTTAACTTGTACTTTCACACTTCAAGTTTTGTATTATTTTCATACTTTATTCTTGCATCTTAATTTAGGAGTTATTTTGTATTATGTTTAAATCCTAGATTTGACCGCAACCGCGCTCTTTGTTTTCCATTTAAAATGTTGATTTTGCTATGGGATGCCCT
>JAFFZR010007730.1:0-15251 GCA_018397195.1 Lethrus apterus | reverse complement strand
TTTAACGAGTAATTGTTGACCACTGTAATAATACCCATATAGTTTCAACTGTTTTAAAGATTTTCTCCAAATTTTACCTTCATACGAGTTACTATCTGACTTTCAAGGACTGTTTACAATTACCCTATCGAAAAATTATATTGTGCAAATATATGGGGTAAATGTAAACACCTTATTCGATATCCAATTGATCTACTAGTAAAGTTTGTTAGGGAATTGGAAATGCTGGTTTAGATCGGGAAGCTGTTCGAAGACGAGATTTTCCAGTTGAAACATGCAATGATAACAACAATGCAAGTGAATTATAGTTTTATGAAGCCAGACGATAAGTGCAATTTTTGTTTCTTACGTCATTGACCGGACTAAAATCGTCTTGAGTGTATCTCTCGACAGTTTTTTTTTTTTTTACTTACATTTTGGGCATATTTTTCTGGAAAGAAAAACATGATTTTTTTATTTACGCTATAGATAGCGTTTACATTTTCCCCACACGTACATTTCATTGGGGTAATTGTAAACACTTGTTTGTACCGAGTAAATTAGTACCCTTGAACTTAGGTCAAAGAAATAAGTTTCTTTACATCACAAATTTATCATTATAAACAATAGACAGTACGAAACTTATCGTTAGTGCCTTTAATGTAAAATATTAAGTGATGTTACTGAAACGAATTACGAAGTTCAAAACAACACGCAAAACTTTTCGCAACATCACACGTTCAGTCCGTTGAATTGGACCTAAATTGTGCGATGCATTACCGGCAGGGTTGTATCAAATGGCGTAAAGGTGTGGAACCATTCAATTTTAAAATTCTAATAATATTAAGCACTGTTCATAATTACCCCTAGTTTACAATTACCCCACTTGACCCTACTACATTTATCTGACCTAGACTGTACATGTAAATTTTGGAGGAAGGAAATTTAATGTTGATCTAAGTGCAATACAATTTTGACAAACTTAAGAAAAAAATTTTCACATCACCTTCAATCATTTTGGATCTCTCATATTTCATTTAAAAAGGTTTTTTTTTTAAATTGAAATAAAAAATCATGCTAATGGTCAAAGTACATAGTCATGAGTTTGATCTCATTGTCAGTGTTCATCATATCACCAATGATGTATCTCTATTTCTAGAAAATTTGTCTATAACTTATCTGTCATGGCGTTGCGTGTGCCAGATGTTGATGAATTTTCCTGGCGTTTAATCGCAAAAACCAACCACCGTTTGATTAACGATGTGGGTTAAGTGGAACGCGAAAAAGTCGTCGCGCATGCAATTAGTCCCGCATAATTCCGAGCTTTTCGCGACAATAATGAAAGCGTGTTACGTACGTGTCCACGCCGTGAAAGGAGGACTCGTACGGTAATTACTTAACTAAAACCATTCATTACACACAGCGACGTCTGTAATTAAGGAATGCAACGGAATAAACAACAAATGGTGGGCGATCGCTGCACCGCGGCGCGTTCATAAAATTTGCGTTATTTCGTCGAAGTAATAACATCTCGTATTATGTAAATCGGCCATTTCCATAAACAAGAGGTCGTTCTCGTTTTGAATAATAACGCGGAACGTACGCGAATCCCGAAATCTTAAATTTCGTCGAATCGGAGAGCTTAACTTAAAATCTATAATTAATAATAATATTAGTATCAAATTCTTGGTTGATAGAATACTTATCTTTTTTTTTTTTTTTTTCTTGAGCGAGCAACCAAATTAAAACTCAAGTTGTGTAATAAAATATATTTATTACACAACTTGATGTTGTGTAATATTAAGAAATATAAAAATGTGTTTCGTGATCTTCGTCGGGTAATAAATATATTTGACGTTTGTTATTTATTCACTATGGAAACATTCTTTAAAAAGCATAGTTTACTATAAATTTGTTTCATCAATTAGTTCAAAGGGTTGAAATAATATTATTATTAATAATAATTATTGTCATATTTTACTCAAAATTTAAAATATTTTTTTCTGGCACACCTTTCAACATAGGACCGTCATTTTTGCATATATGGGGTTGGGCTATTGTCAGCTATCACCTGTTAAAATATCAGTACTTATTTCAGAATGACCCTGTATATATGATTTACGTTTTCATTTCGAGGCAAAATAATTTCCCGTACAGGTTTTTTGCTGTGTTTATGTTTATGTATTTTATTGATTAATATTTAAACTAATTTATGAAAATGAGTTAGTATAGTTTATATGTTTTAAAACATATAAACGCCGATGAAAAAAGGGTTGAAAATTTTGTGGGAACACTTTGTCACGTGTGTACGATAGTGAGAAAAGCATATGAAAGCTTAATAAGTGCTTGGAAAGAAAACAGAGAATACTTGGAGAGCATGGATATGTGGAATAGCTGTGTGAGAACTATAACAATGTATAGAGTAAAAACATAAGTGTGTGAAAGAAGAGAATAAGTATGATGAAACACATTTTATTATAAGTGTTTCACGCGATTTTTACTTCTTTTGTCTGTGTTTTAATTTTTTTCTTTACCTTTATATGAAATTGTAATTTTCCATAATTGGTTGTATTAATAATATTCAGGTGGGATTAAAGTATGGAATATTAAAACAAATCGAACTTAACTTGTTTTTTAAAAAACCCTGAAACAGACCGATTTTATTTTTTAAAAATATGAATGTGCTTTTGCTCCTTCAAATCTGTTACATCTGCCTGCTCTATCAAACTTCCTTACTAATTCTCGAACGCAATGTACAGAAACATATACTTCCAGATATTTCCTATTAAAAAGTTCAATTGCATAGCGATATGATACTTCACCGATACCGTAGCATTTCACTAAATAAATTCTTTGCTCTAGACATAGAGAAAACATAATTCAAACATTGACTAACAATTAGTTGACATGAAATCAATCATTTGAGTAAATTCTCAGTTGCATTTGTTTTCATTAGACAACTGCGATAACCACGTTGGCAAAATTTATACCTATTACTTATTTATCTTAATAAAGATAAAAAAATCAACTTTGATATAATATACAGTGCGATTCTAAAGTATCCCCCCCCCCCATGATAACTTTTGAACGGTTCGAGCTATCGTTTTGAGAAAAAACAGGTCGATTTTTAATTTTTGCGTACAAAATGCTGGCGTTATCAAAAATTCAATTCCACTTCCGGTGAATCCGGAAGTGATGTCAACTTTCCTATTTTAAATGGAACATCTTGTATATTTTGACGTTTTTGGAAAGGCCACGGAGAAACGAATCCAACGATATCACATGTGTTCAACTTTAATTTGAAAAGTAGTAAGATAGGCAGCAATAACTTTTCTGTAATGTCACTTTTTTTAAGCAAAATTGGCCAGAAGTTCGTAATAAAGATTTGCTTTTATTTGTTTATTATTTGTTTTGTAGCTGATTAGTTAGTAAATGTCTATCAATGGTTTTTCATGTTATTTAACACTAAAAATGTTCATTGCCTTATGGCTAACTAAGGGACACATAAAGAAAATGGCAGAAAATTTATTGCTGCTTATCTTGTTACTTTTCAAACTAAAGTTGAACATATGGTATCGTTGGATTCGTCTCTCCGTTGTCTTTCCAAAAACATCAAAACATACAGGCTGTTCCATTTAAAATAAGAAAGTTGACATCGCTTCCGGTTTCACCGTAAGTGGAATTGAATTTTTGACAACACCAACATTTTGTACGTAAAAATTAAAATTAAAAATCTACCTGTTTAATTACTTTAGAATCACACTGTATAATATAATATATACAGGTCATTCACGAAAGTGCTTCGTTAGAACTTTTCCGTGTTCCAGAAATATATCAACTATAATAACTTGGAATTATAAGCTACACCAACTGATCTCTTATATAATACATAATTAAGTATTATGATTGTCTACTTTGACACTTGTGTTTTGTTTGACATTAGTATAAAGACATAATGGCTGGTGTAGCAAATAATTACACAAATAAAGATATTTTAAATTTATTTTACTTAAATGGAGAATGTGGGAGAGTAGTGGATAGAACATGTAGTACTTTTAAGGAAAGATATCCAAATTTGCCAACAATGATGAAGAAAAAATTTAGAAAGTTGGAAACAAATTTTCTGCTTTTCGGAAAGGCTGCTAATTGCAGAAACGCAGAAAATTTGATTCCGGTTTTCTAAATTTTTTCTTTCTTCATTGCTGGCAAATATGGATATCTTTCTCTAAAGATACGACATGTTCTATCCACTATTCTCCTACATTTTCCATGTATGTAAAATAAATTTAAAATATCTTTATTTTGTAATTATTTACTACACCAGTCTTTATCAAACAAAAGACAAGTCAAATTAGACAATCATAATACGTAATTATAACGGAATCCAAGGCTGTCTAAGATCACTAAACAAGGCATAAATGCCATTCGTAGGGGAATTATTTAGAAAACTGCTTATAACTCAAAAACTACTAGAAAAAATAGGTTGTATGCCTTATAACAATCGATGTAGAATTACTAAGCGCATTTAAAAATGCAGTAATATACAGAGGGTTCCATTTAAAAAATTGATTTTTACTGATTTGATGTTGTTGGAAGTTGTCGCTAATTTTGAGTGGCTCTGTATATTTCCTCGTAACTTTAATATCACCATTCTGTTGTCCATGGTATCAACGAGCAAAATGCCGAAAATGAAGATTTCAAGTTCAGTACCGGAAATATTTTAATTATAAAAATATAAAAATTTTTAATATACGTACCACTGCATTTGGTAAAATTTATTTAAAACAAAAAAAAATCCTAAACGGCTAGATTTTAGTATAGGGTACTCTTATAAGTTTTGGTGTAGAATTGTGAGTACATTTCATTTAAAATAACAAAGTTGGTATGCACTTCTGGTAAAACCGGAAGTGATACGAGAGTGCCAATAATTTAGAATAAGAGATGGTGTAGCTTATAATTCCAAGTTATTATAGTTGATATATTTCTGGAACACGGAAAAGTTCTAACGAACCACTTTCGTGAATGAGCCTGTATAATATAATATACTTGCAAAAAAGGAAAAATACATCTGAACGAATTTACGTTACTAGAACTAGAACCTCCTATCCTGAAATATTTTCTTCATATGCCTATGAAAATGATATTATTTAGATACATATTCACATTTGATTCCCGTCTTCTCCATTCTTGATACTATTTAATAAATACTACTTTGATACTTATATTCCATTGTCAAAATTTCAGATAAACTGAAGTTGCGTGGTAGCCGGAATTATAACATATTTTTACCACCTGATTTAAATATACTACTTTCGTCTGTCAAAAATATCACAAACAACCGATGTCGACGAGATGGTATAAAAGTAATAAATTCGATCATGAAACGAGAAAGATGGGCTATGCAAAGTAAGTATAAAATGGATATAGTGCTAAATATTATATTATTAAATTGACATAGTATTGAAAAAATATGTTATGAAATAAAAAGAATATACATTGCAATGTTCGGTTATCAAGGTTTATTAAAGTAAATTAAATGCACATCGTGTAAACAATCACATATGGCATTTAAAGTATACACAATATAATAAAAATTCATATTGCGTAAGATAAATAAGAGGAAGTTATATGTGTCAATGTAAATATTTCTGTTTTCAATTTACTAATTATACCAATAAACATGCTCCAGGCATCCCAATAAAGTTGTGGTTAATTTTCTTCCGCGTCTGAACTATAAATTTGACATTATATAGTCACATTTATAATAATATTATAATATAAATTAAAAGATTTGTTAAATGTTTTTAGTGTTGGATTCTTCGGCGAAATTTCCAGTGGGTCTTCTTTATGGTTCGACGTATCAAATGGGAAATTTCGACGAATGTATCGAAGTTAATTACGAAAATATTAGTACAAGCGATTCATTTGTAATTAAAGGACAATACTGTTTGGCCAGCATATTGCGCAATGAAATTAACAACAACATTGAAAAGGTATAATATTCATTCATAACATTTGACATATTGACTTGAAATGTGTAGAAATACCAGGATATATCCAAAATATGTGTTGCTAGGCCACAGCAAGTAGGTCATGGCAAGTGTTTTTACAAACAGTCTATAACGGGTGAGGCATTTATCTTGAGACAACTGAATATCTCGTTAGCAAGACGTTTTTGAAAAAAAAGTTTCAGAGAAAAGTTATTTAATTCAGAGGGGGAAATGCAACGGCAATGATTATTTTTCATTAGGTGGATAGGTTCAAGGTTATTGCAAGATCAACTTCGTTTTTTCAAAAGGAAACCTATATTTTTCTCATCAGTTTCGTAATCTACGGAAAAAAACAAACAAATTTTGTTCAAAAAGATTATTATTCTATTGGACCTTTATTTCTTGAGATATTTAACTTTGAAATTTGTTTACATTAGAACTCAAGACTAGACTGCTCGTGTTGTCTGTTTTTGTATTATTGTAACGAATGCTCAAAATGATGACGTTAGACAAGCAAGTAACGAACTTTATGAAGATGTACATTTTCAGTTCACTCGTTACATCATAATCGTCATTTTGAGCATTCATTACAATAATACAAAAACAGACAACAAGAGCAGTCTTGTCTTGAGTTCTAATGTAAACAAATTTCAAACGTCAACGTCAACGTCAAACGTTATCATTTTGAGCAATCGCTACAATGATACAAAAACAGACATGAGCATTCTTGTCTTGAGTTCTAATGTAAACAAATTTCAAAGTTAAATATCTCAAGAAATAAAGGTCCAATAATTTTTCGAAACTGATGAGAAAAATATAGGTTTCCATTCGAAAAAATGAAGTTGACCTTGAAATAACCTTGAACTCATCCACCTAATGAACAGTAGCAGTGGCGTAGCGAGGGGGGGCATCATGCCCCGGGCGCTACTCACAAAGGGGTGCCAAATGGTCCGTCTTGTTTTCTCAATTACATTTTTTGTCTCAAATTTAAAGCCTAGCTTGAGCCTATGACTTTATTTATTTTACTTTATTCATTTATTAATTTGCGAGTATATTTTACATATAATATTATATGGTTTTCGAATGGGGGGGGGGGCGCTAAAAAGGTATTGTGCCCCCGGGCGCGAGTTAAGCTCGCTACGCCACTGCTCAGTAGCGGTTATTATTGTAATCACATTAAAGGAGTTCTTACAAAGAAAACGACAATATTTGTAAGAGGATTATTATTTTAAGACATGTCATTATTATGTCATGAATAAATCCTTTCCTTCGTAAGTAATTTTAATCTGTTTAACATATCTTCTTATATTTTGGAACTGTAATATTTCTGATTTGATGACGTTTTAATCTGAGATGTGGTACCTTGTCAACTATTTATTCATTTATAAAACTTCTATGATTTACTACACAGAAGTGTGATGCTAATTTATAACATGTTTGGTTTTTAAGATGAAAATTCTAATCAAAAATTTTTTTATCGAATTATGTGTGTCTTGATGTTGCCTTTAATTGTTATTGTTTCATGCCTTAACTTCTTCATAAAATTTAACATTGTGCGATTTTAAGGATTTTGCCTATAATGACTTACTTAAATTTTCACTTATTATTATTATTTACTTTATGCAATTACAGAAGCAAAGGAAGCTATTTAATAACAGCTTACATTGGGCAATTTGTATGCCATCAGCTTGTTCAAATGAAGACACGCATGTTTTCCTAAATGAACTGTTTAAGTTGATTTCCACAGAAGATGAGGCGAATGGGTCAGAAGTAACTTGTCATTTAGGAAAACTACCAACTTTCAATAAGTTAGAATTAACATATGCGTAAGTAACTACGCGTAATTTTTTATGAAGTATTTTGACAACATCTAATGTTTTAGGGGAATAATTTTGATATTTTTGGTGTTTGTTTGTACTGCAACATTTTACCACTTAGTGCATATCTATAACAAAGGAAAATGTTTGAGATATTCTCTTGATGGAGAGAAGAAATATTCCAGTGGATATCTACACAAAATTGTTTTGTCCTTCTCAATTGTACGTAATGTTGGAAAAATATTACAAACCAAAGGCAACAACGAACTGAATTTGAATTGCGTGGGAGGCGTCAAATTTATATGTATGGGATTTATTATTCCCGCTCATACGTTGCTTTTTATGATAAGTGGACCGGTTATGAATACAGAATTTTATGGAAAGGTAATTCTTATGCTAAACTATCCTAGAACTAGAACACTCTTAGGTACAAGATATTTGTAAAACACGCATATATTTTACGTTCGGAAATAGCATCAACGTTAATAAATTTTAAATGAAACTACTGTGGTTAAAAAAGCTAAGAGGTTCTCAAAAACAGTCTCATTGCTGCTATGGATTTGTGTAATCTTTATTATTATAAGTAAATATGGTTCTCTTGTGTATAATAACAAACCCAGTGACAGAGTACTTGATTTTTTTGCGTGTGTATTTGGTGCTGGCCCGACTGATCAAGTTGTCAAGACCGCGGGAGCACCTTTTACGTGTATTTTGTGTGTGTTAAGTGTTCAATGTCTTTGTTTCTATCATCTCCTTGCCGTAAAAGATGTAGCTCTGTTAATTATGCCAACAGCGAAAGCTGACTCAGGAGTTTACCGGACACACCAGGAAAAATTCTTTCCCAGGCGCTACTCGAACCCTCGACCAACAGTCTCTCACAATGAGAGTACGGCCTTCTTACCACTAGACCACTGAGCTGTTGTACTGCAAGGCATTTATGATGTTAAGACTACTTTTGGTATATCATAAATGGTTAACGGACTACAAAAACACTATAAACAATGCGAAAATTTGGGGCATGGTTTCGCTATTTTCATCTCAGTAAAGTGAATGTCCTTCTCCCAATGGCTAGATTTTTACGGGAGGATTTAGAAGTATAAAATAGGACTATTATTCATATGCAACAACTGATATGTGAGCGTCGTATAGTCCTTCTTTTAGTTCACAGAGAAAATGATGAGCAAGACATTAGATTCAATCAATCAATTTAGGTGAACGATTAAGATGTTTCTTTCCCTTTCCCCGCTGAATATTACTCGGTCAGAAATAAAACATTTCACACGCCCCTTTGTCATACTTTTTCATTAGAAGTAGCTTCCCTTTAAGAATAGAAGCATTTATCTAGTAAAATTACAGTCAGTTCTACAGGGTTCTTCAACAGGTATCACCTATTTTGATCAAGCCGTAATTAATACAATATTTCCCTGTTGATAATTCTGCTGTCAGATTTTTGTGTGCGTCAATGAATGCAATTTAATTAATCATGGATAAGTTTTCTATTAATCAGCGTGTTATGTAGTTAAAAGCTTTGTAGCTAGTCAATCTGTTGTGCAGGTTCAAAGACAGTTTCGTCGCGAGTTTAATGTTCCAATAATCTTAGTCACCGTATGGTGTGGTGCTGTCACATTTGGTATTGTTGGGCCATACTTTTTCGAAGAAAATGATGTAGCGGTTACCATTAATTCTGAAAGTTACATTCACATATTGCAGTTATGTTTATGGCCAGAATTACAGAGACACATAGACGTAGACAAAATCAATTCGCCTGATTTGACGGCTCCAGATTTTTTCTTGTGGAGGTACCTGAAACACAAAGTCTATGCAAAGCGTCCTCAAACATTGCAAGAACTTAAGGTGTACATTTCGGAAGAAATAGACAGGATTGATCCAGAGCTGCTAGGACGGGTGGTGCAAAAACTAGAAAAGGTTGCAGTACTGGCATTGACGCTGAAGGAGGACATTTAAACGACGCAATATTTAAAACATAAAATTGCACATAATAAAGTTTATATTTATTCCAAAATTTATTTTATTCGATTATTTAACACGTCTAGAGAGAACTTTAAAAATAGGTGATACCTGTTGCAGAACCCTGTACAAAGATAGGTAGGATAGTGCATTCAGCTGTACACAGTCTAGCTAGCGCCGGTAGTCCAGATCTCCCTTTTCCTGTTTTTATACCATCTTTGGGATTAGCATGAGCGTTTCTTTATGCATTTATTGAAGTTCCTTACTCCACCAAGAGGCCGTCATGTCTCTTTGGACTTCTCGGAATTCTTCTAAGGTCAACCTCGAGGTTATCTGTATCAGAGTTCGAATTGGTAGCCTTAGAGTTTCTAAATGTCATGGTCTCTAAGTGATTCCATCAAAAACATGTCAAAAAACATACCTATGGTCTGATAAAGAGTCTTTCGATGAACCTCTCTATACCCTTACCCATGTCGGTGGTGCCCACAGTTAGATCGATTACTTCCAGCATGCCTCAGATCACGAAGATAGGTGCACGGCCTCTATTCGTGATCACGAAGTTAAGTCATAAAAATATTCTAAAAGTGCCGTCAGTTTGGCACTGGTATTCGGGATTGCAACGAGATCCTGTAGGAGCCTAAGCCCATCACGAGAGTCCATATTTAAGTATAGGTTGTTGTCGTTTGAACCTTTTAAAAATGATGATCTGGTCTTGGGGGCTCCATGGAGCCAGGCTATCCTTCAGAATCGGCTCGTTCTCCAGCAGTTGGAGCTAAAAGCTTTTCCAGGGCTTTATCACTCCAATTATGGTTTTAAGCCACTTTTTGAAGTGCCCTGAGCAGTGCACTGCAGTCCCTGTACCGTTAATTTTTACTTATTAAAGCAGGGTATTGGTACCCCTACGTAGGCCCTACATGGATGCTCTCAATGACCTGATCCATCGAGCTTTATATCAACGCCGTCTGCGTCTCATCGATTTGTGACTCCGGGAAGTTCTTCCCGGCTATTGTAGCAGTACTAAAGAGCTCTGGTTGTTATCTGAACTTGTCCCTTTAACTCTCTGTTTCCGATGTTTCTCTGTCATTCCTCTGCTTAGCAAGGGTCCTTGCAGTTGCAAACCATTTATGGCTTCTAGGATTGCTCGCTCTGGTTCCGAAGAGTTACCTCTTTCAAGAGCAACTTCTCTAATGCCTGAAACCGTATCGGAGTCCCCTTGTTCAGCAGCCTCCATATCTAGGCTTGGATTTAACTGGTCCATAAAAGTGCCACAAGTGCACGGGATATAAAGGAAATACACTGGTGTCCCACAATAGATTTTCTACAATTTTGATATATTGTACTGGTTATTATTTTTCAGTTTACTCTTTCTTAAATGCACGACGCAAGTCATTAGTTAAACATACATTTCGTATATGAATACTAATACTATTGACAAAGATGTATATATTGACATTTTTTTAAATCTTTTACAGTCTATAACTAAAGTGGAAAATGGTTTGTTTTTGAATAATCCTTTACTGGTTGATACATTCCTTTTCCTGAGTGGATTCTTAATGTGCCGGCTGTTAATTTTGGAACTAGACCGAAGAAACGGAAAAGTTAATTTCCTAATACTTTACATCGGTAGATATATAAGGTAAGATTTCAGATCCTTTTTTTACGCATAGAAATTATACAAAATTGTAATGTCCAAGAAAAAACATTAATTTTTAGTTATTACATTCTTATTAAATACATTATATACACTGTGTTGCTTTAAATCTGGGACATAGGGATTTTACATGTAAAATTATTATTGCAAATACTATCTTCAAGACAAAAGTTGTTCAGAATTAAAAGCTACATATTTAGTTTTGTCAAATATGCAGAAAATCTTCTTAAAATCAATAAATAATATACCATAAATTAAAAGATTTAATAGTGGCTGGCCATGACTTTCTAGAAATAAATTATAAAACAACAGTCGTCATATTACTTGTCAAATAGACACAATCTATTGATTACTGTTGTTTGACTTCACGCTTATTTTCAAATAAATATGGAATATTTTACTATTGAAGAAAAAGTATTGTTCACATTATTAGGTCATCGAATAATCAGGCCATACTTCATCGATGAATATTTGCAATTATAACAAGAATCTGTTGGACCTGCACTTGAGGACCTGAATATGAATGATGAAATTTGGTTTCAGCATGATGGTTGTCCTGCACATAATAGCGCTGTAATAAGGGATTATTTAAATAATACATTCCATGGGTGTTGGATAGGAAGAGGTGGAGCTATACACTGGCCGGCTTGATCCCCATATTTATCTCCTAACGATTTCTTTCTATGGGGGTTATTTGAAAAATAAGCTCTATGCTAATCAAATGCCATACACAACTTTGGATTTGTTGAAAGATGCGATAACTCAAGAATGTGAGCAAATATCAGCACGCAATCTAGGTAATGTTAGGCGTGAATACTACGACAGGCTGGTATACTGTTTGGCGGCAAATGCGGTTTATTTGAACATTTAATTTAGTTTTGTTTATTGTTATTGTTTATTTATAGTTTAACTGAAACGTCAAGGCCGCGCGCTCTACGGTTTCGGTGGTTAAGGTTCGATTTGATTGGTTCTTTTCAGAACCACAATTTACAATCGGAGAAACGAGCGTTCCGACGAAAGATGCTGCTTAAAAACTGATTTTATTATCAACTGTTATTACGACATAGAATTTATTTATTTATTTGGCCGAAAAAATCGTGCATATAAAGGAAAATGAAATAAGTACCTATCAATTTAACAAAAAATAAATAATGAATTAGACCGTTGATTGAATACACATAGATACGCTACGCTTATGGGGCAAAATGCCGCTCCAAAGCTGCTACTCATGGTCGTTAAATAGTTAGATAATAGATGGCGAAAATATGCACCTGTAACACTAGAATTAAATTATACAGTGAGATCGAAAAAAAGATTAGTCAAAGTAAGCCATGAACAAAAATCGGCATGTCTTTACTTACAGCACTATTTATTTCTTAATGTCAAATTGATGTTTGTCAAAAATGTTCAATAGGAAAGTGCTCCTGAAATTCTTCATAACAGGCAACGTAAGAATATTGCCATTTACCGTTTCCTGTTTCATTTCCATTTCAAAAATAGAATTCTAAAAGAAAAGCTTTGATTTCTTTGGACAACATTTTTGACAAACGTCAGTTTGACATTAAGAAATAAATAGTGGTTTAAGTAAAGACATGCCGATTTTTGTTCATGGCTTACTTTGACTAATCTTTTTTACGATCTCACTGTATTTGAAAGCATGGCGTGAAATCTTTATGTGATTTTAATTCTTTTGAACAACAACAAAGTTTTTTAATTATTTTACAAATTCCACACCATTTAAGAATGTTATATAAAATTATAAATATTATTATTCCAAAGATAAGTGATAATATACTTGTGAACCAACTTGATTGTTTAACGATAAATGGTTTATTTAATTGTTCTTGGAGTTGCTCATCGAATTGATTTAGTTTATGTTGAGCATATTTTAATTCATGTAAATCAAGATTTGTTAATTTAATTGGCTCAAAATGGATATGACTAAGAGTTAAATTTTCTTTGAGGTTAATACAACAACATCTTCATCAATATTAATTTTTGGAATTTCATGAGTCAAATTAAAAGATACAAGAGTAGTTTGAGCTTCTAAGATACTGTGTTTAGTATAAGCTTTACATTTTGAAGTTAAGTGTAAGATACCTATTTTATTTATAACAATTTCATTAGTATCTTTATCTTTACAAACAATTGATAGTTGTGTAGGCTGAGAAATTGTATAGGTCCATTGATTTTTCTGAATTGAATGCCATATTTCTAGATCAGCAATAAGATTACGAATTTGACAAGAATTTGGAATTTTAACAGTAGTTTTCATTAACAATTGGATTTCACATTCCTCAGAATCTGTTTTCTTCAATACATTTGTACATAACCATTGATGAGGTAAGTATTGTTTACATTTATCTAAATTACTTATCATTGCATAATATGTTCTCGTGGTTGATATTAAAATATAAGATTTACTTGGTTCAATATAAGAAAATAATGTCATATCATTTTTATGAGGAGTTGGTAAAGGAAATATTTGATATAAATCGTAAAGATACATATTTGTTAAAGGAATATTAAATGATATTACTAAAAGATTATTTTGAATAAATGATTTCATTGATATGATTTTATAATATTCATAAATATTTTCAGTGGTTAAAGGAATTGGTAATGTATATTTTGTTGCTACCTTTGTAATTCAATAAACAATTGTTCTGGCGATAAAATGTGATAATTAATAATACCGTTTTGAATTAAAGAAACATCATTTACATAGTTTTCTAATAGAGATAACATTTCATCCCTCATTTCAATTAAAATTATCATATGATTAGATAATTGAATTTCAAGTTCTAGTTGATTTTTAACATCAGCAACTTCATTTGCGAATTTATTAAAGTCTTTTAGGTTTTTATTTAATATTTTAATATTCTCGTTCATTCGAGTTAAAGAATTATTAAAGTTTGTTATTGTTTGTGAAATTATAGATACTTGTTGTTGCATTAATGTATGAGTTTGTTTTTGATTTGCTATTAAAGAATTTATGGAGTCAGTAAAGAATTGAGCATCATCGGCGTCTGGTACTCCAAATAACCATTTTAATCCGTCTCCGACTGCGTTTATTATGCGTCTACGCTTTCTTTTAGACATTATATGTAATTGATGAGAAACGATTCGATACGCTTGACGAATTGCGTAAAGTTTCGTATCAATATATTTTAATTGATTTTTACAATTAAATGTGTAATGATCACTAACAGCTATGCTGCATAAATTAAAGGATTTTTTATAATATTGATGTAATGCATCTACTTGAATATTTATAAGAGTTAAATTATAATAGGTAAGTAATGTAAAATCTTGATTGGAAATTTTAACTTTCCCTAAATTTTGATAAAATAGACCTGCTGATGAGTCGATAGCATTAATTTGATAGTCTTGATGTGCTAGCAGTGGGTTGATCATTATTAGAAGGATTAGAAGTATTTTCATTGGTTCCATCTGGAACAATATATGGTTTTAGTAAATTAAAATGATATGTTTTGAGCTTATTTGCGCTTATTTGAATGGTCGCTGTTTGATTATTATGTATTTGAATGATTTTATAAGGACCTTTATAATTAGGTGACAACTTTTTAAATTTAGCTCTTGATTGAACATCGCGAATGAGGACTAAGTCATTTTCTTGAAAATTGTAAGTTCTTTGATGCGTTTTATCATAATATCCTTTAGATTTTTGTTTCGCATGTATTTGATTTTCTTTCGCGGTTTCACGTACTGTTTGTAATTTATTTGAAATTTCATTCATCAAATCCGAGTAATTCGGTTTATTCTTTGGGTTATTAAAATAATTAGGAATTTTTGCCCTTTGCCCGAATACTAATTCATAAGGTG